>CAHIKZ030001968.1:232500-270000 GCA_903632075.3 Acanthosepion pharaonis | reverse complement strand
AATTGTATTTAAGTTGTTACAATGTTTGACTTTCCTTAGAGTCAAACATTGTAACAACTTAAATACAAGTGTTGAAACAAAATAGCTACTTTTCTAGTGATGTTATAACATGTTTAAGTTATAACTTTTGAATAAATACTATTTGATCCACTCTATATTGAGCACTCTTTTAAGAATAGTGTTTTGATTATTGTAATTTTATACGAAGTCTATACACCAATCCTATACTTGTATATATATATATATATATATATATATATATATATATATATATATATATATATTTGTTACGTGTTGATAATTGTAACAAAGGGGAAAAATGATTTAGCACAACACAAAGCTAAATCACAAACAAATATTTAATTTACTAAAACAGAACATAAAATATATACAGGATAAACAAATGTGACCTACAAAACAGAAAACACAGAGTTACTGGCAAAGTGTTACGAGGGAGAAGGAAAGGGAGTCAAATATCTTTATCACTTTTTAGGGCTAGTGTAGTAATCTAAGTGCTATATTTGGAAATCCACAAAGGTGTGTAAATAAATATTAATTTTTAGTTTGGTCAATGAAAATTAGTCAAAATTCTATTTACCAAATTTGTTCCATGAAATTCTCTTTTGGGTTTTGGTTGGTCGGCAACTTTTTATAGAGATTCTTTCGGCTGGATATAATAATCCTTGAATCAAAAGCCGGAGTTGATACAGGCAACAATTTCCTTTCACCAACTGACAACTCTTTTCCAAAATCCCATTTTTATAGGGGCTAACACCTAATTTGCATATTTCTAGATGTTTCTCGAATCATCTAGATTTTTCTCGAATATACTAGAATGATCTAGAATCTTCCAAACATTCAATTTCTAATTTCTCTATTTTACAACTACTTCATGAATGAAAACTTTTTTGTAATAACAAGTAGAACTCAGTGGAATCCCTTATTATAGAAATGCATTCTCGTAATATATATATATATATATATATATATATATATATATATATATTGATGCATGTTTCATTAAATAATATAGACAAGTTTTGTCTATTTATTTTATTGTTGTGGTAGGATCCACCTAATTTGCATAGTGGAGTACCGACCATATAAATATGGTTGGTACCGGGAAGAGAGGGAGGAATCAAGAGATTCAACCAGAGACTCTGCCCGACTGCGACTCAGTCAACACATTCTCCAGAACGGTCTTACCAGGAATATACAAAAGACTATATGTAAATATTGTGTACACTTTCTTGTTTCAATACATCTTGTTCTAAGTACATTTTGTGTTGCATTATTATTCCATGCATTAATCAAGTTTCAACATTTATGTAAATTATTTTCATATCGTCTGATAAGCTTAATAACATTATCATTAAAAGAAGAAAGAAAATCACAATACTGATACTTTTTTTTATTGATACTATCTTTTAATCCTATCTAAGCTTTCGACTTACACAAGCCATTATCAAAGATGATAGTTACATTACAATATATTAAACAATACACGGACAAAACAATAATGATAGTCTCTTTTTTTTTACATGGAAGATTTCCAAGCAACGACAAACTCGTGCATACGAGACGCTGGAAACGAAAATCGCACCGCAGCTCATGACGTCACACATGACCACGCGAGAGTGAAAACGGGAAGTATTAAGTATGGGAAGCCGTTGGTAAAAACCAATGTTTTCTGTTATAAATTATAGGCATTTAAGAATATTTGTGGAGATTTCATAGTTTATTTTATTCAGGTTAGGTCTCAGCTGTTTTATGTTTATAGCTTCAAGAATTTTTAGTTTTTGTTTATTGTTTTCTTGTTTAAGTATACTGAAGATTTTCCGGTTTTGTGTATGCGACCAGGCATGTTGTTTTAAATGCCTAAAAATGTTATCATTCAAATGTAGTGTCAAGCGTCGTGAAAGCGAGTTTGTGGTGTGACCAACATAAATATTATTTAATCCGTTAGAGATACAATCTCCCAAAGGTCATTTGAATTTGTAAACTATGTTGGTTTTTTGCAAATCGCTAACCGGGGGAGAGAATCATTGCGAATAATTGAGTTGGATATACTATATTTAGTGTAGTATATGATTAACTTAATTTTATTGCTAGGATCGATTGTAGATAGATTAGTATTTACTAATTTTTTAGTATATTTGTTTATGCATTTGATGACGATATGGGAGATGAATATGTTTGAGATTAGTTGAAGCAGTATTATGATTTATTGCTTAGTCTAAGAAAGCATTTTATTTGTTCATCAACTATGTAGTTTGGAAAGCTATTATTAATAAGTGTTTGTTTTACATTCTTTAGTTCACTGTAAAAAATCTGTTTTGTGGATGAATTAGTTTCTGCACGATGTATTAGATTTTTTATAATTGCTATTTTGTAGTAATATGGACATTCACTCTTGTCGATAAGAGCAGCAATTATAAAAATATAAAATATTGTTAAGCAAGGATGCATACACGTTTGTATACTTTTAAGATAATAACACCATGAAGAGACTTCGACAGACACTATTGATATGCTAGAGGTGAAAGTTGACGAACGTATGTATCTAATATGTGGGACATGAAAAAGAATCAAGTGAAGGAGACATAGTAACAGATCTTTTGATAAATACAAGTGAAGAATTCTATAAATGATTAGCACCGCTATTTTCATAGTATATATGGAAAACAACTCAAAACTTCAGTCTAGAAATAATAATAATAATAATAATAATAATAATAATAATAATAATAATAATAATCGTGATCAAATCGCCTAGACGTCGTGATCAAAGACCAAAAAAACAGAATGCGCTTTCCTATTAACATGGCAGACCCTGTAGATTGTAATGTATTTTGAAGATCTTAAAAAATATCAAAATACAATGATCTTGAAGTGGAAATTTCAAAAATGTGGCAGCCGAGGGCATCAATGATTCCAGTTGTAGTTTTAACGCTAGGATTGATTGGCAAAAAAAAGGGATTCCTGGTAATCCATGCCTTAAAGAAATACAAAAAAAAATGTACATCTCACACATAACGATGAGCTTTATCTATGTAAAATGTGTGTGATCTTGGGTCTTTCTTGTTTCAATGATCAATGAAAAATGTCATGAAGCCATGTTTGGTTAGAGCCCTGAAGGAAATGTGTATACTACGGAAATCCAAGAAAATAATAATAATAATAATAATAATAATAATAATAATAATAATAATAATAATAATGATTGTTCTAATAAGTAAAGCTCCCACCTTACGAAGGGTTTTATCAATGTGTGCTCTTAGGTTGATCAACCAATCAGTTCGTCTAAAAAAAGGCATAGAAAAAATAAAATTGTAAAAGAAGACGAAGGATAAGATTTCACATAAATTATTTACAGCAGGCCTTGAAAGTATCTTACGCAATATTAAATTAGAAATAAATACGAAGGGAGATCAGTTGAATGATCCGCGATTTGCTGATTTACTAAAATCAGAATCATCGGGTAAATTACGAAAAAATACTATATGTCGTGAATCGAAAGTGTTTCAACACCGGTTTAAAAATGAACAAAAATAAAACAAAAATAATGTTCAATTGTAACTTTCCAAAAACGATTCAGGAAATAGAGGATGAAGAATTCTAATAAATCGAGCAATATATGTACTTAGAACAATTAATAACATTAAAGCTAGGCAATTAAATGAAATAATATGACGTATACATAAATAAAAGGTTTCTGACAATATACTTAAAATTTAACATGAAGATATAATTCTATATCTATAGCGTACAGGTGTGAAAGATGAGAATTAACGAAATAGCTTGAAAGAAAAGCTTAAAGAATAGAATGGTCTGTGAAAAGAGCAATAATAGGGAATAACGTGGAGAAACTGAAAGAGATCTCAATATGACGGAGATAACAGACGAAAATAAAAGACATCATAGAAGTGATTTAGTGACAAAATATCTCGTTAACAAGATCCCACAAATAGTCATATAGTGAAACTACTTTTAAAGTTTTGATTGCGCTGTCATTTTTCAACGATGTTTACATTAATGAGTCTTTCTTATCAACTATTTATCTTAAGTCGTTATTTATTCAGTGATTTTTCTTCGTCGACCTTCAAAACAATCATTATTGGATTGTGGTGTTCTCAAAATAAATTTCAAATGATTTATCGTTCAATAAATCGAGAAAGAAATAATTTTTTAAACTGATTTTATTAAAAGTTTTGACTGAAAGACGGAAACCACACCATTATTTCGACTTTATGTGGTCTATACGATTTCTATAGATAACTGTTAGGATTTCCCGCCTTAAAGTATAGTATCTTTCCGTTCTCAGCTTCATTCATTATTTTTACCTGACAAACCAACGTAGTAATAATCAGTAGAAATGAATTGGTAAAAACGAGGGAGGAGGAGGAGGAATAAGAAGTGAAAAATTAGGAGTTAAAATAAACTCTAAAAATCAAAAAGACAACCAACTGAAAGAATATATATATATATATATATATATATATATATATATATATATATATATATATATATATATAAAGAGAGAGAGAGAGAGTAAGGAGAAACGGATGGAGATGAAACCAACATAGAGATATTCTGGTTGGCTATCAAAAGACATTGAGCGAAACATTTAGTATTCAGAGGAAGTATGTATTCTTTGTTCTTTTTTAACAGGAAACTTACCCCTGCTGGCTTCACATTAACCTAAAGCCATTGCTTTGTAACAAAGAACAAATGAGATAAGGGAGAGAATGTGCAGACATGGACAAATAAAACGGCACATAAATGTAAAATGTAAATAGCGCAGCCACTCGTATCCCAGGATGCCAGTCTAGTAAGGTGGCTAGCTAATGTGTTTGTTCAACAACCACAGACCCACCCGTTATTTATAGTGCAACTATGCTGAGCAGACATTAGTTACAGTTTCTGGGACAGTGCACGTTGTGTGATCAACAGTCTGAATAAGGACAGCACACTCAAACCCTCTGTCACGATGATTTGTGACTACGTGCTAGTACAACTATCGATGGCTTCCAAAGTTTTCGTCTACCCACTTTCACTCACAAGGCTTGGGTCAACCGTGGTATGGTTTTCAGGCACTTTCCAAAGGCACCGGACGCTGAGACAGATAGCATCAAGAAGTCATCTTCCCGACAAATTGATCATGGTGAAATTCGAACCCGGGTCTCATGGTCAGAAAGCGAACATTCTAACCGCTCGGCCAGAAAAAGGCATAAACATAAAATGTTATATAATTGCTTTTTCAACATCGATGAAATTTCTAAAGGCCTACATTATTATTATTATTATTATTATTATTATTATTATTATTAATAATAAATCAATTAGCAGAACATTTCTTACTGATTTCAGATCTAATTTGTTCAAAAGTTTTTTGTTTTGTTTTGTTTTTTCTGCAGCTTTTCCGCTGTTTTACGAACATTCCATGCGCTCCGTGTATTATCTAAGATCGTCATTTTCATATTTATTACTTTGCACAGACTTCAAAATTTACGCAATTTTCATTAAATACTACATATATTTTGTTCTCTACGTGCACAATATATAACATTTACAATAAAAACCACAATCTTGCTTTAAGATCACGTGATCTGATTCGAATAATGATCTTCATCTTTGTTGTTATTATTTCCAAACTGGAAGCCACTTACACTTTAGGGCACCGAAGGAATGTATCAGCTGAAACGTTGCGTGTCATCCGACTTGATGTTTACGTGTTATCGCTGAGGAATAAGTTACAAAAGCCTGCAACACCTTCTTCGAGATTCTCAAATACTCTCTCAAAAGATCGCCCTGGATTCTTGTATGAAAACACATTTAAAAGTGTTCTTATTATTATCTGACAACAAAAACCAAACAGCTACGAATTCGTTTATGATAGACTGCTGGCAAGTTAAAGAAGCCAGCAACAACAAACTTGAACCAATAGAAAATACTTGTGTGTCTACTTTTGCTTTAATACGCTCATTGAATATAGTCTGTATCGGAAGTCTTGATTATATTGTTAGGTTTGAAAAGAAATATGGGGTAAGACGGTAAAAACAGTAAAAAACATATGAAAATATGGCAGACGAATCAGAGCAAATAGGAACACACACGTTTTGCTCTTGTTCAAGTGGATATTAATATAGCAATCAAACCATCCCACCCGGTATAAGCAGCGTGACCACCCACTTTGATGTTCAACATTGTTCTTTCACTCAAACCGAATTTCGGCGATTCTTGCCACACTAAATACAGATTAATTCTTATAAAATATTTAATACAAATTTAGATTTAGATTGTTGATAGATTTATTTCATGTATATACTTATTCTGAGAAAAAACTATACAAGGCCCGGGTACCATTCGAGATACAATTGTAGGGAGGTACAATAAGAGACAATTTATGCTGATAGGAGAAGAAGATAACGGTTAAGTCTAGTCTTGAACAGCTTAAGATTGTAGTGATCAAGTAAACATCCACTTGGGAGTTGTTTCCACAGAGCATTGGTTCGCGGAAAGAAGCTATTCGAACGGAACTTACTTCTCACCGGATTGAATTTACAAAGGAAATGTTGGTGGTTTGCTACATTGTGAATGACATGGTGGATCCTAGCCGTGAAGGTTAGAAATGTCGGGAGCAAAGAATGTAGGTGTAGCACCCTCCACCCCAGAATTCTATCCTTAGACCTACGTTGTTAGTAATTTTCACTAATTTTCACTATCGACCTTTCTGATTTCATCAGCTCCCTATTTGGTATCTCTGCTGATGAAAACTATTTACTCTTGCCTTAATGGTAAGTATGCTCAGTTCGATAAGGTCAAATTGGCAGTTGATCTAAAAAATGAAATATAATCTCTTGTTAACTAGGGCAAGAAATGACTTGTTAATTTTTAACACTTTCAAATCGAAAGCGTTTCTAGCATCTCGCCTTTTGTATATGTATTATATTTTCTAAATATATTTCTATGTATCTTTTTTATAAATATTTTCATGGGAATTGTACTGATGAACATTCCACTTTGATATCGAGACTTTATGAATTTAAGCGTACTCATATATTAACAGTAAGGTCTCATCATTTTACAGTTGAAGCCGTAAGTTCTATGCTAACAGTTTCTTCCTTCACACTTCTCGTTTGTGGAACTCTCAATCAACTTTTAAAATCTTCAAAAATTTAAATGCAATATCCATCGTTATCTTGTGCCTTCTTAATCGTTTTTAGTTTTAGTTGTTCTCTCGCCTTAATACGGTTTTTGTTTTGCTTATATTCTCTCACACTCAGTAACCCCTTACATATGAGGTCGCTATTGCATTGGTTAGGATGAAATGATATATGAAATATGAAATATATTTGCTGTTGTAAATTGCTATCACTGTTACGGTCACACCTTTTACACAAATAGTACTTTGTACAAGTTCTTTTGCAATCGTTCCCCATTCACCGATGATTATGTTCCACCGTTATTTTGCAGGTGTTTATCATTTCGTTTTCATACGACATGTAACTAGTGTCTTTATAGTAACAGTAAGACTTATCAATACTCACTTATTTTCCACAGTATTCAGCTGTTGTTAGCAATGCAGTTGAATGTATTTTGAGTCCTCCTCCGATATCCAATTCTTCCATCATCTTCTAGACTCTTCCGGGAGCTCCACTAATGATGGGTACATCCATTGCCTTCATATTTTATATTTTCTTTTAGTTCTCACGCAAGACCCTGATATTTAACAAAGCTTTTCACTCTCAGTTAATTTTACTTTGTCATCCGTTGAGAGAAGAGTATATCTAGTCCCAAACACATTCATCAAGTGCCGACTAGGAATTTCAGCCTTGACCATTTATTTAATTTGACGACATAGATTCTTCTTATTCCGCTGTAAATGTCTACGGATAATTTGTCTTCTTTAGTACTTCTCAGTTATTGCTCGCACCTGTCTCAGGAATTGAACTCACAATTATTATGTTAACAATTCATATACCCATGTTTTAATACACTCGGATATTGTCTTCCGACACAATCCTGAGTCTAGAACTTGGATTCTTAAACCTGCTGCTGTCCTTGGTGCTGCTATTGAGGCTTGTCAAGCTTGATTATATTCCCTGGGATTTCAGTTTTCCTACTTCTGCTGCTACTGATGTTGAAACTTTACTGTCATTTCTCTTTCTTTATTTATTAACGGCTCCCATATTGTATTTATTTAGTAAGAGTAATCGTAGTGGATGACCTTTCACATCTCGTCGTGTCTGTCTTTCGTTCTCCTTCTGAAACAATTAACCACATTAACTGTCGCATTAGTCGTCTATGCCATTTATTATTCTGATGTGTCAGATCGCCATTATAGATTTTAATATAATTTCTTCGAGGGATACTGTTTCTCTTTTCAAATATACACCGTGTAACATGTCTATAACATTTTTAAAAAATTCGTTTGCTGCTTGAAATCTCCATGGATGGATTTTTCTTCCCATTTTGCCATCTCGTTTTTCCCGTTTATGACTTCCGTTACCAACATTTTTTATTTCTGCTCTTCCTATTAAACATTTACTCTGTTAGCGTCTGTAAACGAGTGCCCGCCCGACATCTATTGTTTTCTTTCTCTTTGGATAATAATTGTTTTGGTTGCAGTCATAGTAAAGCGATCTCGCGGTCTGATTACAATTCTTATGTAGACTAATATCTCCATCTCTGTTTATTTTACATTTAGAACGCGTATGTGATGGAGACGGTTTGTTGCTAGTCAATAACAAATCTGTATTCTCATTTCATAGCAATAACAAAAGAACAACAAATGTCAATGAAGCTCCATTCCTAGAAACTTCTGAGAAGCTGTACAATTCAGTTTCATAGAATCATCCCGAATAATAACCTCATCAGTACTGATTTCGTTGACACAACCTATCGATCGGTTTAGTCTCGACTTGTCTTCAAGCGCGTCAGTAATTGTACAATATTTTACAATCGAGACTTTATTGATATTTCTGAGTTGGCCCAGACAAATATGTTCTGTTTGATGTTGCATACACACACACACACAAAGAAAGTACACAGACACACACACATGTACGATATATATATATATATATATATATATATATATATATATATATATATATATATATATATATATATATATATATATCGTGTGTATGTAGATATGTGAGTATGTATATGAAGAAAAGTATGAGTTTGTAGGTTGGAAATCGTTAGAGGTCAAAAATGTTATGAAGAACATCAGAGGACAATGAAAATGAAAATGGCGTCGTGTTTATAGACTGATTAAATAATACAGGAAAAACATTTCTGTTCCATTTGGTTGATAATGAAAATAGGGAAAATGGAGTAAAAAAGAGTTTGTTCCAACTGAAGAAGATAAAGAAGAGAAAGAATCTTTTAAGAAAAAAGAAATGAAAATGAACAAAGCTTTCGCATCGAAAGATAAAAATGATTTGAATGTGTCTAAAAAAACAGGAAAATAGAAGGCAACTAAAACATAAAAGAAGATTTTATTTTTAGGAATTTTAATGGTTAAAAAAGGCTGATGAACTTTATAGCTTTATTCATAGACTTTAATCTTGTTCTTAGGCACAATATCAGCCCTGGGAGTTTTCAAGTTATTAAAATGGTGTTTGCGAATTAAGAGCTGTTTACAACGAAATCCCTTGGAAGCGATCAGAATAATAAGGTTGCTTGGAGAAATTAAAATGACATAAAAAAAAGTTTTCATTTTTATATAAAAAAAGGCTAAAAGCAATTCGCTTACATACGATTTGTTCTTTAGGTATTTTTAAAATCAGAAATTGCGTAAATAGTTCGCTCTCCACACACAATGTTTTCTTCCCGGAGCCTCAATCGTTATTTATGACAAGACTGAATTGAGAAAAAAAATAAAATTGGTAAACACAGAAGTTATATGCAAACATTTAGCTGGAAATGAGCATTCATAGTTTCGCGATGTGGTGCTTGCACGTACAAAGTAAAATTCACTGATATTTGAAGATGAAAATGCATGTATGCATTTGAATGTATTGAAATTATAGAGAAGAAAACATGAATTCTCTGTTATTAACGCACGCGTTTGAAAATAGGAATATTTACGACTATATTTATTATACATATATAGAGAGAGGTAAAGAAAGAAGGGGAGAGGGAAAGAGTGTTCAATAGATAGAATGTTTTTAGATATAGAAAGAGGAGAAGGTTCTTTTGCACCAATTAAAGAAAGCGTTGTAAAAAACAAGTGAATTTGTAGAAATTCTTACAATATTTTTACAGATTAATGTGTAGACTGGAACAGTTTAAATTTTTCGCTTTTAAATTGTTCTAAAGGCTATTGATTAGAAATAATTATGTACCAGAAAGAAACTGCTCACAAGTTTAGCAAATAAAAGATATTTCATAGAATTTGAGGTCTTGGTTTATGAAGCAGCAATCCTACCCAAACGATCTTGCTCCATATCTGACTACTTCTTGTTTGCAAAACTTAAAAGAATTTTAAATGAAAGAAATTAGTGAATAATTTATAAGTTAGAGCAGCGGTGCTGTATGTTAATGTCAAAACATCATAGAATTTCCAAAAGCTTAAAGAAATTTGAAATGAGCTAAAACCTATCTTAGTCGATGCGTTTAGTCCTTGCAGTTTTGCTCTCGATAAAGTCTATCAAGAGCAAAACTATTATTGGTTTTCAAAGTTTTTAGGTATAGGAGTGCTCATGAATATTCATTAGTTTAACGGTAAAGTCAGGCAAATTTATGGAGGACATAAGACAATATAATTCAATGTCTAATAAACGAAAGTGAATAAGTGATTTTTACACATACACGCACGCACATATATATATATACTTATATTAATGAACAACATATATTTTGTATTACTTATTACTTGCACCCTTCAAGACGATCTTGAAAAAAGATCGAACGTACTTGGGAAATGAAAATAGAAAGAAATTTAAACAGCTCATTCTTTATCATTAATACACGGCAGTGAGTATGAACGGATTTTGTTAAAAATTAGCAGACATAATATTTGTAATTTAGTCAGTCAGGCATACCTAGAAGAGAATTTGATGCCTAAATACATAAATTTAAATTTAATATTATATATATATATATATATATATATATATATATATATATATATATATATATATATATATATATATATAAATATATATATTTAAATTATTTTGGATTGTGATTGATTTATGTGTTATATATTTTGAATAACAGGAGTTTATGGATTTAACCGCTTCCTTTTAATTTTTTAATATTTTTGTGGTCATATATCTTGGTTTGGGAAATTAGTAATTCTTTCTGGATGTCTCCATTCCTGAAAGAATTATTACCTTCCAAAATCAAGATAACTAAAATTTTTGAAAAACCAATAACATTTTTGCTCTTGTATATAAGTACTTGTCACAAAATAAAATCCTCACGCGTCGACTAAGATAAATTTTCCTTTTGTCTTTATTCATATTATCCTTTTACAGATATAATCTATCTGAAATTTTTACACACACACACACACACACACACACACACACACATATATATATATATATATATATATATATTGTTTTATTGTTATTATTTTGTATGTAACCAAATGCTGACGTGACTAGAAAGGTTATTTAAAATTTTAGTTCCTGATACGAATATTAAATTCATAATTAGTTTACATTTTTATTTTATGGATACCAAGTTATGATCATGAAGTTGATATGAATGATTTCAACAATGCTCGTATTTAATTAGGTTATTAATATTCAATCATTGTTTCTTATATGAATCATTTCTACCTTCTCTAATCTACCAGTAAAAGTGAGCTTGAAAAATTCGCGCAAACACTATTTTTCTCATATACACTTTCCATTGAATAATTTGCGAAAATTATTTTAGTATGGAACAATTTCTAATGCGAAGTATAGGGATAGTAATATTGTATAAAACCAATATTTTATGTGGTAAAAACTGCTTAACTGCCCTGGTAGAAAATACACATTTTCAGCACCGCATAGTCTGATATATGGAATCGCTAGCAAAAATTATTGTATCAGTGAACTTGGAGAATGTTCCCTAGAGGATTTTACTCTGCAACATATAAGCAAATTAGAATAATATCACAAAATAATGATTGTTAAATAGCTGAAGATTTTAGATACCGCAAATACATTGTTCAAATATAATAGCATATTTCCATACGAAATTGGCAAAAATGTGGAATCATTCAATTTGAAGCAGAGTAGTATAATTAACTTTTAATTTGTATTTCTAACACAAATACCATCATAACTCCCAATATACAAATTAGTCTTCAGTTACAAGAGACTTTTTGCAGGTTTTAGCAAACTATCGGAGTTGTCTAACTGAAAAAAAAAACATGGCACCAATAAGAGAGTTGTTGAAACAGTGGAAAGCAGTATGAAATGTTGCTTGTCAGTGCGTTTGTCGACAATGATAATATATTAATTTGTTCATTGTTTTTCAAACTAATATATCTCGAACTTTCAAATAATATTCAGAAGACAAGAAAAGGCATTAGCCCAAATATAGTGATCGCAACAACAAAGAAGAAACAAAAATGATTACAACATATAATCTGAAAACTTCAGACAACGAGAAGAAGCCCTGATAACTCATCAAGTGAACTGTAGTTATCAAAACATCAAAGATTAAGATTCTCATCCGAATAATTCAATGAGTAGAATAATTTATTTATCTTTGTTACTATAGATGGAGTGGGTTTATAGAAGCCTGAATGTCAGTTATTGCAGTTGGGTCGTTTCTCGGCAACGTGACAGGAGAGGCTAGTGAAGTGACACAGAGTGCTGACCTGAAAGTGCTTCAAGGCGCGACGGTAGAAGAGAATGGAGGTGCAGATGTGAACAGACACGCACGCTTCTTCCGGCCAGCAGCCGTGAAGAATGGCCGGAAAATCGATCGATCAAGATGAAAGCAAATGTCAGTTTATTGGCGGTCTTTCGAGGAAGGACCAGGGAAGGGATAGTCTCGAACAAGGGGTGGAGAAACGGCAAAGGAAGATGGCATTTAAAGCGACAAGCAGGTACGAAAATAGATAGATAGATAGATAGATAGATAGATAGATAGATAGATAGATAGATAGATAGATAGATGGTTTGCTCATCAGAGAACTTAAAAATACAAATGGAACTTAAATTTGAAAAATATTAATTCCTCAAATATTTCATAGCATCTTTTCAGAGTTCATATTGTAATATAAAAGTGGATAAAGAAATTAAAACCGGATGTTAGCTGGGATTATCAGTTCATCTGATGATCTACAAATATCTGTATCCCAAATATTGAGCAATCTTTCCTTTCTAATATAACATAAAATGTTAAAAAATAACTATATATATATATATATATATATATATATATATATATATATATAATAAAAAAATAAAAGTAAATACACTGAAAATACTTTAAAACTCCTCCAATATCTTAATTATTTCATATACAATGCGAAGAGGAAAGCTTATAAACTCCACAAAAGTAGAAAAGGTGAACTAATAACTTCAATAGTCACTTAATACTATTTACCAACTCCATAACGACTATAACTAAAAAGAATTCATCCAGTCTTAGCATTTAACACAAATGATTCAAATACGAACGTAGAATTAATCAATACAAATGAAAATAAGTATAAAGTTAGATTTGTATCAAAAATATAAAACTATATATATTTTTAAAGTAAAACATATTGGTGCAACATTTAGAAATTTAAGATTATATTAAAATCAGAGGAATCTTTTGCCCAAACAATATATCCATTGTCTAAGTAGCTCTTTGCAATAGGTTTGACGATATTTTTGACTTAAAGAATTGCTTTTTTTTATCAGAAGTGAAATAATTTCATCAACACGAGAATAGATTGAAAGTTCACTAATTTCGGAATCCTTTATAATAAATTTATGTTCAGGATCATGCAACATAACTTTTCTTTCCTCACAAAATTAGCACCAATATAGTGTGGGATAATTAAAACTACATAAGCGATAGAGCTCTGAATTATCATTATTATTATCATTATCATTATTATTGTTATTGTTGTTGATATTGCTGTAATCTTTTTTTAAATAACACATTTCTACTCTGCATTTGATCACAAGTCACATTCCCTTTATAGAATATGCTGTAATTGTTTGCAAATACTTATTATCACTGAGCTTAATTACTATTCTTTATAATTATTAAAGTATTGTCACTGCTATGCCATTATGGCTAATGGAAATAGTATAGAAGAAAGTACAGAAAGGTCAAAGATTCTTCAATGCTTATTCTACTTATGTTCTAATTACGGAATACAAGGAAATTATTCTGGAATTACTAATTAAAAATCCTGAAATTATCACTCTTATAGATTTTTTTCAGTTCATAATGTTTTTAATTAAAGTCTGGATGGAAAGATATGGCCCAATTGAACATTAAATTACTCCTTCGTGATAGTGAAGCACACTGTATTACGCTAAAAAAAAAGACATACGTTATGACGTGCCTTTTTGTAATGTTATTCTAAACAAAAGGACAGATATATCACTGAACTCATTTCCCACAACTTTTAATCTTTCTTCTCTAGATGACTTTTTACAGCTTTTGCAGGACATTGGAATTATTTCCATTAAGAGTAAATTAAGATCTGAGTAAATGGTAATTGAAAGCTGCAACATCTGGTGAATACACGTGTAGGGCTACCACTCTTTTCCTGCAAGGAGACTTCTCCTAACGCTGCGGGCTGACATTGTATAAGTAAAAAAAATAAAAGGCACAAACCATCGAGCTGTTCAACCGCAGTATGATGTACGAGAAGGCGTGTCTCTTTTCCCCCTATAAGGACATCTTAGTGCCTAATGCACTACGTGTCGCTTACAACTCAATACTATCTGCTTCCAGTTCGAAAAAAATCTCATACGACTACAATAGTATCTCTAATAAAAACTATCAGATAATATATAAGTTATAACTTAAGTGATGAATGCTGTTACACAGAAAGGACAAGTGAAAATTTCCAAAGCAATCCGTAACAATTTGACCTGATCAATAAAGAAACGTGAAGTCTATCCTCATCCGTTTATCCTAACTAATTCTCAACATTTTTTAACAACAGCTGCCTTCACTTGGTCAAATTGGGAGCGGCCCTTGTTCAAATTGTTTTATGCTCTAGAAGAACCCATTCTTAGCCACAGTATCACTATTTTGGTTGAAGATTGGGTTCTAATATGGTTAACTTGCTCTATGATCACTTACGCTCCACGTTGTTTGAAACATTCATTTTATTGCCCGCATTTAAAAAAAATCACTTAAATATGATCCAGCAAGCTTTTTTTCGCATAATATATATGGAGGCCATACATCAATGTGACTAACATAACGAAAGTGGTACAAAGGATTGATTTGGATATTTTAAGTATGTTGGCTATGTCACACAACGTTGATTAATCTCAGTTAATGTTTTATTTGTTCGATATCATCTTTAACTGATTTACTCGACTGTAGAAAAAGTTTAATGAAAAATTTCTTGATACTTTTCAAACCAAATTTGATATGCAACACTTTCTCCATAAACTGAACAACTGAACAAACCTATTATTAAATTGCATCTTTATCTTTCTTAAGCAAAAACAACTAATATGTCAAAAAGCTTGATTCTTTTGTTCTTCTTTTCATTATTATTGTTATTGTTGTTGTTGTTGTTGTTGATGATGATGATGATGATGATGATGATGATGATGATGATATATTAAAACTAGTTATGACTACCAGGTCCGTTCTTCTGATCTCGATTTGATCACGCATTTTTGATTCGGTTCTTTAATTGCTTTTGTTGTTTTCTCTTTTATCTCTAGTCATTAGCAGCATTGCACATCTCTCAGTGCTGGATTCTGCTCCTATAACTTGTATGAAGATGTAGATAAGAGTTTTAAATTTCTTTTGGTTTGGCGCAATAATCTTAAAGTCAACGATATATATGCGGTGGCTCACCATTCCTCGTAACTTGTTGAATTTGTAATATTGTTTGCATTTCTTTAATATATGGTTCAGAGCTAGAATTGCTATGACGAATACTAGTGCAGATAGTGAGTCTCTTTGAAAAATAGCTCTTTCATTTTGTTAAGTACTGTCCTGTTTTAGTAATTTCTACTTTCCATTTTCCTTTGACTGCGTTATAAAGCAAGCCTTTGTCCACTCTCTCTATACCAGGGTCGATTTCAATGGTTGTCCCATGCTTTCGTCCTTTAACCACATCTAAGCCACGCTTAGAAAATCTCCATACCATAGTTGATTCTTATTTTCCGTTTTAGCATCGTTATGTATGTTTTGATCGCTGTATAGTAATTCACTCATCCCACTAAATCCGTTTCCGTATCTTTTCTTAGAGGTATTTTTGTCTTCATTTTCATAGTAAATTCAGATAATTATATATAAATGGTTTAGTTGAAATGATTTACGTAATAATAATCAATCTTACAACATAATACTAATAATAACTATTATTGTTGTTGTTGCTGTATCAATTTCTTATTGTCATGCATTCTGCATACAATTTTCCTTAAACCTTCCGGTTTTCTTTATCATGATTTGCCACCCTTACAAATTGCTACAATCATCTTTATTAGAATTTACCCCACCATTCCCTATTTTCACTGCCGCCGTCCTCGTACCCCACCCTCATCTTTCCCTCTGTATATTTCTCGCTCTTCTTTTTTGCGCCTCGTGCAAGTAAATAAAACCAGTAAAAGGCGCCTCTTTATCTAAATAATGCAGCTCTATTGATTTCGCGTGCACTACTGTAAATCTATTATTTATTCCACAAGTGTTTTCCCGCCTTTTTCTAACCATTCTTCTGACTTCAATTTTGTGCAGACCCCACCAACATATTTTGATCCCCACTCTCTGTTGGATCCCCACAAAGTTCAGAGAAACTTCGATTTATGTCCTACCTTCGCGAAAAACATTGATTAGAAGCGACCGATTTTGAAAGATTTTCCTTTGTTTCACTTCTTTCTTTTATCGCGTTTATTTGCTTATGAACTTTCGACGAGAATGGAAGTGGTATGTCCTTTCAGAGTTTTCTTTAGAGCCGTTTTCTTTATTTCTTTTTACTTACTTATTACTCTTTTTTCTATATTTGAGTCTTTTTAATCGAATCTTCTGTCGAACGGTGATTAACCAACATCTGATTATTTCTGCTTTTCTTGTGCAGATTCGTGATGACGTTATTGTATTCATTCTTTGTGTCCAAGCAATGACTTCAGTTTGTATATTTCTTTTAACAACAGCAATAATAACAGTTTTAGCGTGGAAATAGATGAAACGAAAGAGAAAATAAGTGAAGTAAATTACACCAATAGAATAAATAAGATATAGCCAAACAGGAACGGTGATCTACTGGAAATTGAGACAATGCAATGCACAATCCAGAAACTCTCCTAGAGAATAAAAGCAACGTCTTCTAAAGCGTTGAACTTAAAACGGATCACTCTGTCCAATCTAGGCAACTAGATCGAGTATTAGAAATAAATAAGATATGCTACCCTAGGTAATATCATATTACAGCAGATAATAGTGTGAAAGTAAAAGATTTTAAAAAAATATAAAACTATATTTTTCTTCCAAGAGAAATTAACTAATTGTAAAAGACGATGACAGCGATTGTACCCA
Source organism: Acanthosepion pharaonis (assembly GCA_903632075.3). NCBI lineage: Eukaryota > Metazoa > Mollusca > Cephalopoda > Sepiida > Sepiidae > Acanthosepion > Acanthosepion pharaonis. Next base: position 252,306 of record CAHIKZ030001968.1, on the reverse strand, counting down.
TTTTGACTGACTTGCTTGAAAAAGATCCCAAGAGATGTGCAAAAATATTCAATGATTTAGAAATATAATAATAATAATAATAATAATAATAATAAAATTAATAAATTCGTCTTAATAATTTCCTTAAAAACTATATAAAATATGTTATGATTTGAAACTTTAAACGGGTCATCCTTTTCGTCATCATAATATTCAATGAAATCTGTTATAGACATGTCAATGAAAATATTTAAAATATTTTTTCACTTGGCACCGACGTGGTAATTGCGCAGAGAAGTGTGTAGAGATGAACAGAGACGGAAACACATCATAGTTTCAAATATTTCCTTAATAAATCCTCAAACAAGAAATTACAGTGTTATAAAACCGAAAAATTATTTCATATATTTTTCAGCCTAAAATACTAAAGGCGTTATACTCTTTAGAAGTGATAGTATTAAGATTAGCCTACGACATTACAATTGTTTCTTTTTGTCTTCCATCACAGAAAGCATAAAGCATATGCTTTATCCTTTCTGACTAATAATTGAAAAAGGGGTTTTCTCATCATGACACGTTTTTTAATATTTCACTTGATGACAATTCCATTTTCTGCTCATTGAAAGAGAAGAAATTGTTTTGAATTCCGTCTTAAAATTATGGTATTGTTACTATTTGCTTTCACGTCATGGATTGCAGAAAATCATCTCGCGATGGGATTCTAAGCTCACATTTGATTAGTATGAGAAAAATATACAGGTGTATACAAACTAAGATAGATAGATAGATAGATAGATAGATAGATAGATAGATAGATAGATAGATAGATAGATAGATAGATCTGTCAGTCTGTATGAGTATCTGTCTCTTAAGATATACAAACTTATAATACATAGATAGATAGATAGATAGATAGATAGATAGATAGATAGATAGATAGATCTGTCAGTCTGTATGAGTATCTGTCTCTTAAGATATACAAACTTATAATACATAGATAGATAGATAGATAGATAGATAGATAGATAGATAGATAGATAGATAGATAGATAGATAGATAGATCTTACGGGATCAACAGTGATAAATTAACAGATTACTTGGCATCATTCTAGATTACCCAAAGATAGTGAAACATACAGTCAGTGGTTTTTGATATAAGTATCATTAATATCCAATTACAAAAGGTGATTGCGACAATCTAGGCAGGTAAATATAAAAGGTAAAAGCGCCGGGAAATTAAGAACAAATTATATGCAAAGAAAAATGATGATATTAAACAGAAAATGTAGTTATATATATATTTTTTAAATGCGCGCGGATGGGGATTACACATGTTCAATAATATGGCTTTCATTTTTGAGGATGAAGTGCATCCTCAAAAAAAAAAAAAAAAATGACTGCACGACTGGGTGTTCCCGTTCATCTTATACCATTGCGTCCTTCCTATTGTGTTGTCTATCTGTCGATAATACCCCAAATGTAATAGCACATGATACGTATGGCTGTCGCCTCTATCTAGAGATTAACGACCAGTACTTCAATGAATGCGGCGACATTAACACTTAGACCCTGCTGAAACAAGAGTTGTGACATGATATAGCCATGATTGTTCGCGACATCTAGGATATTTCTATATATTACTGACTGCATTTTTGGTGGGGTCAGTGCAGAACCATGTCTCTCTTCCGGTTTACCTGACCACTTTCAAAAACTTTGTTTGAATTTGCAACAACTACCAAGAGCACGGTGTATCTATGGCACATGAAAATATATTAGGTTTTTGACGTCCAGACAGTAATTGTTACCCGCAACAACAATTCGGCAGGTAATTTTACCTCTTTCAGCTGTCAAAGGATATATAAATCTCTCTCAGAACTTAAACGTAATCTTCGTAGACATGTTAGGTAAAAATAAATATTGGCTCAAAATAAAAAATAATAAAAAATGAATCTTGGTCAATAATATGTCAACACACACACACACACACACACACACACACATATATATATATATATTGAGAGAGAGAGAACGCGCGAGGAAAATAATCTTAACTATGGACAAAAAGGGATAAACTTTATATACTTATAGATAAACAGACAATGACAAGCTAATATTTTTAAATACAGACTGATAGTTGGCTTGGGAAAAAGATAGCCAAACAAATTGATAGAAAGATACTATCACGGGTAAATGTTAGTCATTGTTTCTTTGACCTTTCCTTTTATTGGAATTGTTTTGCCTCTTCCCATCATTTCATTTTTTTTTTTTTTTGATTGCTGTCCTTGTTAGTTGCAATACAATATCCCTACCGGCCTTCTCATTTTTCGTGAAAATCATGGCAGAATTTTCTCCATTAAATTTAATAGTCGAGTCAATGAAAACGAACATTCAATAATTTTAAAATAATTTTTTTGCTTTTTTAGTAGGTCATTTTTCTGCCAAATATTTATTATGTAACATAAGGAAAAGGATTTTCTGGACAATATAGTTATCTTTCTTGATTGATGAAAAGCAACATCGCTTCAACAAGAGAAAGTATTCATTTTGCTTTGCATTTTGCTTTCAGATATATCCACAAAATACTTGAAGAAAAACCTTTCTTTTCATCCTTCCCTTCGTATTACTCTTTCATATCGAGTTTTCGCCTGCACCCTATTTTCGAATTATAACTCGTCTAATTTCAATCTCATTTTTAAGGAGTTCCTCTTTCAAGTGTGCTCTCTATCGAGGTTGACTCCCGAGTGAGGTTCTGATATTTTCTATTTTCTCACTCTCCTTTCTGTTCACTCTGGCGACACAATCTCTTTTCCTATCTGGCTGGCCCGTTTTTATTTATTTCCCTTTATCATATTCGTATTTCTTGCTTGGTTTGAGTGTTAAAGTTGTCGAATTTCTAGAGTATTCTTTGATCTTCCAGAGTTTGTTGACTTATGTCTTGTTGCTCTGTTTCTAGAAGTTTTCAAGACATTTTCGCCACACTGTTGTTCGAATTTTTCAAGTCCTTTTTTGGCCATTTCAAAACAACACTCGAAGCTGATGAGTCAACTTTGTTCTGCTATTTTTTACGTATAGTATGTCAGTGTTATGCTAGGCTATAAATTTCCTGGTCTATTGCTTTTAGTTCCTCAAGTTCAAACCTAAGATTGACTGATTAATTGATTGATTTTTAATGACTTATTGATACTTTGTGGGTTATTTTTTTAAATTGAAACATATTTTGGATTGTAAGAATAATTATTTTTTGCGAGTGAAACAAACATTTTTTTTTAAATAGCAATGATTTTCCTTATTTAACTCATAGTTGGTAGAGGAGATGGCTTCATGCCTTTATGCGCATTAGTGAATGTATGAACGTGACTGGAATTTGAACACGGCATTTATATTTCTCATTCCGAGTCGCCATCTATTACACAATCTGCACATCATCTAGACTAAGCACGGTTCTGCGTACTTCCCTATTGGCACTGTCCATTTTTTCATTTATTCTATTAAATTTCTACTTTTTCGAGTCCTTTCCAATATTTTCCAGGTGAAAATTATTTTGTTGACTTTTTCAGAAAAAGACATAAGCCAGTCTCCCTACGCTCTAACAGCTAGATATCTTGAAAAAATATCTCGTTGGTAGCTTGTCAGGATAACTGACGGAGAAGAATGAGCACTCGGGATTGTTAATCTTCCATAACGACGTAATATGCCTAAGCAAGATCTGTTGCACCAATTGTAACCTTGACAATTGCTATCCATTCAGTTTCGGTAATAATGATTATCCGAGTTACTGCCAACATTTAACAGAAGGAAACTGCTGTTCCCTTGTCATTTGATTTTGCTTTAAAGCAATCAGCTTGTCACTATTGACGTCATTATCACATTAATCCGGTTGGAATTAATCCTGAACTGTCTTTCTCATGAATAATAGAACAACAACAAACACAAGAAGATGGACGTGGTCGTATTTACAAGGGAAACGGGAGAAGATGAAAGACAGAATAACACCAGGAAGTCACTCAGGAGCTGAGAAAACTGTGGTTAGGGTCGTGCCTATAATAATTGGCGCACTTGGAAGTATAAAAAAAACACTAAAAGCAAACTAAAAACTAACTTGGAGGAATTCGAAATTCGAGAAAATTTTGAACACTACTGCGTTGTTGCGTTCTACGGGGAAATCTGAAAAGACTTTTGCCAAATTCAATTATTGGCGATAACAGCTTATGTATCTGTCTTAGATATGCCAGTGTTTAAAATGATAATAACACTGAAACTAATTTTTTTTTAAATAATCTAATCACATTGCGTATAATAGTAACGAGAGATAAAGATAAGAAAAATAAATTAATAACAAGAATGACGATAGTCGATCCTATTAGAATAATATAGATAAGGATATTAGTCATAATAACGATTGTAGCCATAAAAAATATTAACAATTATAAACTGATCAACATATTTAAATATAAACACACCAAGAGATATTGCCAAATATTAACAGATCAAGATATTAAGGTGAGTTTAGTCTGGCACAAGACTAGATGAAATTAAACATTATGAACATTGTATTGCAAAAACTTTTAGAGTGACTATCTGCCTTAGAAAAGAGACTGAAATAGATGGATATAAAAGATATTTTCCGTGATATATTTCCAGTTGTTTAAAATGGGTGTCGAATTTAATAGATTTTAGTCTTCTCAACCAGTAAGTCTAATCCAACCTCTGACCTTTCTAGTATAATATAAAAACGAAATTATTTGAGAGATATTAGGCTTTAAATGTGTGAACTTGGGGCTGACTGGGAGACTTGGGGATGGTAGAAAAAGAAGTCCTCTACCTTTTCAAAAACAAACAGAAGGAATTTCAGATTAACTAACATGGTTATGTGAATGTCATTTGAGGAGAGAAACTGAATTTGTACTAAAGGAGGATCAGAATCATAAATTATGCAAAAATAGAAATGAAACTTCATTAATGAAGCAGACTGGCCCAGAAGGGCAAAAATACGCATGACTGTAATAAAAAGATTATCCAGAAGGGATCTACTGGGCATATAAACAAAACAGATACTTCTATCCTCACATAATATATCACCTTAACAAAGATGCAAACCTACAAAAGAGTGACTCATTGCGCTTTTCGGATTAACGTTTTCCGCTGACATGAACTGGAAAGATTATATTGAATCAACCGCTAGATCTTCTGCTAGGGAAGTTCGTTCACTGTATCTAGCCTGAATCTATTTTACATATTTATACGTCCATGCCTTCAGTATTGCTGCCACACATGGTCTGGTGCTCTTGCTATATATTCAGAGAATATTTGATAAAATCCAAGAATAATCTGCATTGTTATTGGTCGTGGTATTTCGGTTTCAGTAAAATTTCCCACCGTCATAATGTAGGTTCACTTTGCCTTTTCTATAAATACTTTCATGGAAATTTGTTCTGATGATCTTGCCTCTATGTTACCTAAACTTTATGAATTTAAGCGACATATCTCATCCTTTTAATAAATTGGTGGCAAGATTTCATCATTTTACAGTTGATATACCCGGATGTAACCGTAAGTTCTATGCTAACAGTTTCTTCTTTCGCTCTATTCGCTTGTGGAATTCTCTCCCGGCTTCTTGCTTTTCAGTCAAGTTTGATCTTCAAAAATTTAAATGCAATGTCAATCGTTATCTCCCATCTTCCTCTATTCTTTTCTTGTTCTCGCTCCTTAATACTATTTTTCCTTTTCTCAGATTCTTTCACACTCAGTAACTCCTCTCCCCCCCCCGTGCCTTGCTTTGAGTAAAATGGTTTTAAATTTTTTTTTTAAATTTCTTGTAAATATTTTCCATAAAAAGTTATTTTTAGTAGAAATGCATATCTTATGTTATCATATAAATATGTGTATATACAGAAAACGTTACCAACATCGCTTAGTTGATACCAATTTTATTCTGAAAACATTTACTTGCATAATAAAATCTGACATCTTGCACTCTGGAAAAACTACAACAACTAAAGACTAACGCTGTTGATGTAATTTGTAGTAGCATTGTTGTCATAGTGAGTGCTTTATAAACAGTGTAATGTTTGTTGCTTATTTTTAAGCGAGGAGGGCTGAAAAGAATCTGCCACTTTCTTGATTACCAAATACATTTTCTATTCTCATTACGATAATGACTAATGAACAATTTGACGTTAATATCATTGCTTGTTGACAATTTCACTACTATCGCTTTCATCACCACATTTCCCCCGCCCTTGTTTTTTCTGTCACCAATGAGACGTTGAAACAACATCGGTAACAAAAAGCGTAAAGATAACGACCAGAGAACTCTTTTCAGTAGGCAACAGCTTAATGTTTTGTATTCAGAAAAATGGCTGTTTAAATTAAATATTTCTCGTTTTTCTTTAACTGTTTCTATCTGTTTGTGTTTCTTTCTTTCTTTCTTTCTTTCTTTCTCTCCTTCTCCCTATTCTTGAATATTTTGTTTCTCTCACTCACCCTGTCTTTCTTTATGTCTCTATTCTCTTCTTTATCTCTTCAAACGAAAGCATACAAATTAGTCTAGAAAACGAGAAAGAACACAAATTATTGTAAAAAACGCCTGCACAAAGAAAGAAGATAAAGAAGAAGAAAAAGAGAAGAAGAATGTAGAAAGAAAACAGAAAAGGAGAAAAAGAAAAGTAGAAAAAAAGAAAGAAATGAAAATATTAATAAGATAAATACAAGAAGAAAAAAGAAAAGAAGAAAAAGAAATGGAAAAAAAGAGGAAGTTAAGAAGAAAAGTAGAAAAAGAAGAAGAACAACAAAAGTGGAAGAAGGAAATGAAGATGAAGAAAATAAGAGACAAGTAAAAGTAGATGAAGATGAAAAAGAGGAAGAAAAATGTAGAAGAAAAAGAAGAAAAAAAAGAAAAAGAAAAAAGACAAAAATGAGAAGAAGAGGAAAAAGAAGAAGACAAGGAGAAGAAGAAAGAGAAAAAGAAATGGAAAAATGGAAAAGAAGGAGCAGAAGAACAAAAGGCGAACAATATTAAGAAAAAAGTTCTTCCATAGGTAGAAGAAAAAGAAGAAAAGATGAATAAGAAAAAGAAAATCACGAAGAAGAAGAAACGGAGAAAGTGCAGAAGAAGAAGAGAAGTAGAAGAAAATGAAGAAGATGATGAAGAAAACGAAGAGAAGAAGAACAAAAAAAAGAAGAAGAAGAAAAGGAGAATAACAGTAATCAAAAGAAAAAGAAAAAGAATTAGAAAAAGAAAAAGAAAAAGAAAAAGTCATGCAAATGGCCAAACCCAAGTCACTTTTACACTTTTGCAAGTTATTTAAAGCGAGAAAATATTTCTTAGATTCTAAGAATCTGTTTGGAGGTAATAATGATTTACTATTACAAGTCTTACTAATTAACCCATAGTTGGGGGGAGAATAGGTTGATTCATTTCTTTCCCAAAGGCATTTTCGCGTAAGTGAATATAACGAACCCAACTGGAAATGAAACTCGTCTCTGCTATTTTCCGAGCCATTATTACTTCATTCACTGATTATACACTTTACTGTTCTATCTTCAACTCCAAATACGCAACATTTACATAGTATTATTATTATTATTATTATTATTATTTTTATTATTATTATTATTTGAGAGAGCAGCATGCCAAAAAAGTGATGCCTGGATACAGATATACGATGTCCAATATACTGATCATGAGAGAGTGTCTGACAAGGGTATATCCCGCACATGCATCACAGCCAAGTATGCGCGTTATGATGACAGGTTTCGATAAAATCATCGCATAACCTTGTAGGTTGACTCCACTTAAGAAATGCCTTCAGCTCGGCCAATCTTGTCAACTCAGATGTTTTCACGTATCTAGATGTGATTCTCATGTCACTTTGGCTACCCCATCCTTAAAACTTTAAAAATACATCTAACTGTCCCCAATTTAACTACTATACCTGATCATAAATATAGATGTATACTGTACCAGCCCCTAGGAGAGACGCCCAAATGGTTATGGTCAGGCAACTGACAAACAAATTTATGGTACTGAACGAGATATTTACCGTAGCACATTTTAAATAACCAACCCAAAACATGTACATGCTAACACCTTTAAGTAGTAGTAGTAGTAGTAGTAGTAGTAGTAGTACCTTTGTTTACTTTCTTCTCAGTAGAATTCTTATTTCATTATTGTAAACCAATGTAGTAAATACATGCATTCTGTTTGCACAAATTCTTATGTTAAATGATACTTAATATATACAGTGTTTATATTTTCTTCACATCGATTACACACTCTTGACTAGATGAGCAGTTCCAAATATTGCAATTCTTTTTAATCTTTAAGCTGGGGCTTCCAAAGATTTTGTTAATGTGCTTGTCTGTACCTTTCTTTATAATAAACTGGGCTTTAATTATTACAGGTATAACAATAGTTTTAAGGTGCCAGATTCTTTCAGTTTCAATTTCAAGATCCTTATATTTACTTATTTTGCATATACTTTAACAAATATATTCTTTATCTAATGGGACTGTCATGTCTGTTTGAAGTCTTTAATCACTATGTATGGTCTATTGGTGTTATTATTATTATTATTATTATTATTATTATTATTATTATTTCCTTTGATTTCTGTTGTATAATCATTTCTTCCTGGGTCCCAACCAGAGACCTAAGGTCAGAAACGACTTCATGACATTTTCCATTGATCATTTTTGTAAAAAAAAATAACTGAGATCACACACATTTTACATAGATAAAGCTCTTCGTAATGTGTGAGCTGTAATTGTGAGTACATTTTTTTTTGTTTTTCTTTAAGGCGTGGGCTACCAGGAATCCCTCAAATGAGTCTATTTGGCCCTGTTACAATCAACTCGAGGGCTCCAACTACCACTAAAATTATTGATGCCCTCATGTTCCGCATCTTTCCATTTCAGGATCCTTTTATTTTGTTAGATTTTGAAGATCTTCAAAGATATATTACAATTTGTATGGATTACTATTATTATTATTATTATTATTATTATTATTATATATATTATCACACCGCCTAGCGGTTATTGTTTAAAAACAATAAAAGAATGTTGGAATGCTATGTAATGTTAAATCTTTTATATGGCATCGAATGATATAGGACAAACCAAAAAAAAAAAAAAACTTAAAACAACCACGACATGTTTTTATCGATGGGTTTGTAAAACTATCATGCAACAAATGTGAAATATATTCAGAGAATAGGAACTGCAATTAAACTATAATTAATAATCACAAAGAGAGGCTGAAATATTTTGGGTACAGGAAGAGTTGAAGTATTTGTATAATGCAGGATGTATCAAAAGCGAGAGAAACAGAGGAAAGCATATTGCTGGTAGGTGAGAAACTAAAAGAAACTGCGTACATGCCCTACTTTAGAAATTGCATAACGCGTGGAATTTTGTGTTCAATAATATGCACTGGAAATCAACCCCGTGTATAAAATAGGACATCACTGTGTCACGTAATGAGTTGATCCAACTAGTGGATTCACCAACAGTTTGTTTTTTGTTTTTTGTTTTTTTTTTTCATTCGGTCTATACACCTAAGGAACGCTGAAAAATGGTTCTGTCGAACAAAAATGGCGTTTAACAAAAAAAGACAAAAGTACTAGCAATTGTTGCAATGATAATGACTCATCTCAGAATAACCGAATATATCATTAATATTCTTGTCGTTGTCGTTGTTGTAAATAAAGGTTAAAACGAAAGCAAAAATCCATGTAGAGAAAGATGCCACCGTCTAATTCTAGTCATATCTCTGGACACCATTTTTCCTAACGGGGTGCGCATGACCACTGAATACCAATCTAGGCGGATTAAATGAAAAACAATATTGAATAAGGTTCAGACACTTGATAGAGTGCTTGCCGTGCTTATTTGACATGTGACCTTCATGTTTGAAAAACGCCATGTTTACTAATTAGATCTTCCTCACAAAATTGCAATGGCAATATCATATAGTGTCGTCGCTGAAAACGTAAGGAACCTCGGAGACGACAGAAAAGCGGAAAATCAATATTTGCTGGAATAATAAAGCGCTTTTTGTTTTTGTTTTTTAGTGTGGATAAATATAGATATTCCAAACTAGAAAAATTGATGAACAGCAAAAATGAAAAATGTTGCTCGGTTTGTGGAATAAACAGGCTTTGTGGAGAAAATGGTAAAGCCATTAAATTCAACGAAATATGTGAAACAATCTTTCTTCTTGTTGCCTTCCAACACTTCGACCAGAGCCATCAAAAATATATCCGAGCTGTGTTATTTGTTGGTTTTCCATCGGTGTTTTTGTAACAAGACGATATTTACAGCGTGATGCTACTAACACCTACGGTCAGTTCTCCACTTTTCACATCATTTACTGAATACGAGAACTGTAATGAAACTGTATATAGAATGAAAGTCGCGTATAAATTGGGTTTTAGGAATAAATGTTAAAGTACAATGTTGCTCTAAATAAAAATACTAGTTTCCTTAGGTTAAAATCTGTGCTAACAGAAAGGGCTAGGAGCGATTTTTATTTTCAGATATAAAAAATATGCACCTATTGCTGCAAGAGAATGCTAAAAGGTTTTCTACCAGATCAACAATCCCGTTAAAAATTTTGACTTATGCATCTTGGTCAAATTTTGGAAAACCATGATGACATAAATCCATTGCAATTAATGATGAAAAGATGTATACAGTCTTCATTCTTTAGAAATAAGAAAGTACATTAGGGTGGTTATTTTACATTAATACATGGAAGGTTTTATTGAATAAAAGCTTATATATTGTATTTCAGTTTGTTGAAGATTACGGACACGTCACGTTGAAATGCCGATTCCCGTATTATCATCGAATTTAAGTAACGTCAAGCCTGGTCATTAGCTTGATAATATCAGGTGCTGTAAGCTCGGAGGACCAGGTTCCAATTCCAGTTGGGTCCGTAATATTCACTTACGTACAAATACCTTTGGAAAAGGTAGGAATCCACCTCTTCTCACCTGGCTATGGGTTAATTAGTACGACTTTTATCACCAAAACCATTATTATCGAAAAATAAAATAAAGATGCGTAAAGATAATGATTTCGGCATTAAATGACCTATAGAGATTGATATGCAAAACAACTAACCAACTCATTTCGTTGAAAATAAATTGGTATGTCAAAGATATTTGATTCATATCTCCTTTATTTAATAAATTTATGGAAAGGTTTTTTTTTACTGAAATATCATATGTATTTCCTTGTAAAGTAGGTTGGTGGTCGCAATTGTTTTTCAATGGCGTTTCAGTTTTAAAATGTTGGAATATAATATTCTATTCTTGTTTGTTCTTGAATAGAAATCTAGAATAATTTCTGCTGAAATGTATGAAAAGGGTATGATAATGAATGATAAAAAATATGTATTTCATCTCTCGGTGACAAACCTTCAGTTTATCAGAGTTATGGAGATTTTTGTGAAAGTTTATTAAAATATGTTTATATCCAATAAAGGCTGCACTTTGTTGACCTAATGTGATAATCTATTAACCCTTATATATAAGATCGACCTAATACTTTATCTTGAATTATTTTTATTCTGGACAAAATCAAGAGTTTAGCTGTACATTAAATCGACTTATACACGAGCCTCCTAGATAATAAAAATATTTTATGTAAAGTAATATGAAATATAAATACAAATGTGTAGTTTTAAAATGAAATCGGTAAAATGTGAAAAGTGTGAAAGAAGTCTGGATAAAAAAAGCCTTAGAGAAGAAACGAAATGAGGCAAATAGAGGTTCACAAACGAGGTTCAATGATCGAATTCAATAAAGAGAGAGAAATGCTTCAAATATTGTCAACAACATGCAAGATAAAAGCAGGAAAAATAAGAATCCAATTGGAACCTGGAAGAAATTGCAATAGAAGAGGATTTCTAGTAGAAAGATTCGAGAAAAGAGAACCAATAAGAAAAAGAACGAGATTTAATAGACGTTTTAAATGTTTTGGGGAAAACATTTAAAAGATGTTATTTGAAAGCGATTAAATGCTTTGACATTTCGATAGCGTGAAGCCAAGAAAGTAAAAACAAAAATTCAGTGGATTATTTTCTCTTTTTTTTAGGGAATATTCACTTTGTTTGAAGGAATGTTTATGCTTTGACCTTTGGCTTATGGAGACCAAATAGTCGGGAAGCAGAAGGAAAGAGACAGAGAAAATTTGTAAAAGTGAAAGTAAGATGTTGACACGAAGCACAAATGAAATTAATTTGGAGGAGAAAAGAATGAGAGACAAAGAATGCATTACGCAAAAAGAGAGAAATGAGATGACGCGATACATTGAGAGAACAAGCGAGAGCAAAACAATGACAAATAAGAAAAAAAGAAGAATATGAAAGAATTTCGTGATCTAAGAAAAAATGAAAGTTATAAATATAGCGAAATAGAAAAGATGGAAGGGGCAAAAGGAAGAGAAAGTCAAAAAGTGAATAATGAAGAAGGGTAATGAAATTAAAAGAAATAAAAGGAAGGAAATAAGAAAGAAATGTTAGGAAAGAAAGAATCCAGAAATAAGAGGACGGTCAAAGAAAAATTGAAAGGGGCAAATCAAAAGAGAACAAATAAGATAGCAGGAAAGGGGAAGAAATAACACAAACAGACCGGAAACAAAAAGAAAGGAAGGAATACAGAAAAAAAAATACATATGAAGGTGCGGGAGGGGGCATTATTGCTGTAAACGTCAACAAAATAAGAAAGAAAGAAAGAAAGAAAGAAAGAAAGAAAGAAAGAAAGAAAGAAAGAAAGACACTTTTATGGGAATAGAGAGCACGATATTTGGTGAGGATAGGAATAAAACATTTGAAAAGAAAAGTTTAAGAAAAGAAAAAGTTACAATTCACTCATTGCGGATGTGACAGAAAAACAAAATACTATGATCAGGTGTAAAAGAAGAGCAAATTGAAATTTTCATAAACAATCGTGTTTTGGTCCTTCAAAATGTTTTCCTTATACAAAACGTTTCTTTGCAGGGATGCAGTACACTTAGTGCCTTTGCGCATCTGCATAATTGTTTCTGTTTACAGACAAATGCCAGTGCGATCAGCATTCACAAACATGTGCATATGTACATGAGACTAATTTTACTAATGCTGAAAGAATTTTAAGTTCCTTGTCTAATGTAGAAAGATTTCATATAAGATATAAGATAAAATATTACGTAATAGATAGATAGATAGATAGATAGATAGATAGATAGATAGATAGATAGATAGATAGATAGATAGATAGATAGGCAGGCCACACCTAACAAAAATATATATTTGTGTGTAATAAGTTTGATTATCAGTCTAATAACTTTAGCGTAATTTCTGTCTGACTTTCTGGGATGAGGATTTATCATTATATTATTTACATTCGGTCTAATATCCTCATATTTCTTGTTGTTATCGCAATGTTTCGGCCGTCTTCAGATATCTGTGAGTTTGGTTTATCGTCAGGATTTTAAGCTAAACTTTATTTTATAAAGTGTTCATGTTCCGATGTCCATGCCTCTAGGATATCTCGCCTTGTTCTTTATAATACTGCTCAGTTCTTGTTGATTCTATTTCCTCTGAATCTAACTTTGTACAACTCTCACAATTAGACTTACAGGTGTAGACTCAGTGGAAACAGGATGATCAAGAATTAAACCGAACGAAAACGGAATAAGAGGAGTTGACTTGTACAGCGGAAAGAGAAAAATCTCCCGCCATAATAAACGATTCAGTTCGAAATTCCCAGAATGTCAGCTTTCAACATATTCATCAATTTCTTAAATAGAAAGTTTCATACTTTTTTTTAAAAGTTTGTCAAAAATACTTTCTGCGTTTCTACAACTGGTCACATATGTTATCGTCACATTTATTCATTCAATTAGTTTGTCTAAAACAAAAAATAATCTTACGCGGAACGTGCATTTGGTTCGAAATTTATATCCACGACTGAAGGGAAAGTTCTTTAAAATTTCACTATCACAATTTTGTAGGGATATTCTTTTAAATATATCTGTTATTAATCTAAGTACGCTCAAGACTGATCTAGGAAAGACTGAGAATGCCCATCTCCTCTCAACGTAATATGATGAGTACTATTATTTTTATCAACTATAAAAGAAAGAAAAATTGCATCTATCAGACATCGAAGGACAAAACTATATATATATATATATATTCGGAAGATGTACAAATTTATTCATCAGCCTAATAATCGATACATGATTGACATAATGGAAAAATCCGAAGAAAAGCGTTTCGTCCCGATTATTAATAGTTTTGTCGATAGAGTTAGTATATATTATTTAAAATATAGGTAAAGAGTTATCAATATAGGAGACCGTGGATGTTTATATATATATATATATATATATATATATATATATATATATATATATATATATATATATATTTAATCTTAACTTATGGTCGAGATCATTAAAACATAGTGAGCTGAACTCACTATAATTATAACTGTCTGCAATGCTTCCAAATCATCTCTCTCTATATATATATATATATATATATGTGTGTGTGTGTGTGTGTGTGTGTGTGTGTGTGTGTGTGTGTGAGAGAGAGAGAGAGAGCATATATGAGCATGTGTGCGCGCACTTGTATGTGCGCACGTATGATTGTGTGTTTGAGTGCTTAATCATTGTGTGCTGATGATAGCCAGGGTCTGAGTCAGCGGCGAGAAGTTCGAGTCATAATAAATGTATCACGTGTTTTATGAGAGCGTAAGTAGATTGTTGCTATGGATACTCTGTGATGCAGTCGCGCAGAGCGACCAAACCACTTCAGAACTCAACAAGCAGAACAACTCAAATGGGGGAGCAACACGCTAACCTAAAATGACTAGAAACTTCCTCAGAATCATTATGATAATTAACGTTGGTAAAGATATGATTATTTACGAATTTCCACATCATTAGCAACTAGTTTCACTCCAAAAGTAGGCATTTTTAATTCTTCGACATTGTTGCTGATTTAAAAAATACACGGATTTCTAATTTTGCCTCTTCCTGAGATTTTTTTTGGATCCTTCTATGTACTCTAATTATTCTGGGTACTACTGTCATTTTTCATTTCTTTGTCACGATACACATGGACAGTATTTTCATTCTATTTTCCAGCACTGTCTTCTACGGGAAAAGCGACAGGCAAATTTTATTTTCCCTTGTTTACCAAGACGAAATCAGGTCATTTACTTTTGAGTGAGGGATTTATTTTGTCTTACATTGTCAAATTCAAATCGTTTGACCTTTTTCCGAGGGATCATCTTTCCAGCCTAGTCATGTATATATTTGAATTATTATTATTATTATTATTATTATTATTATTATTATTATTATTCAATTGTTTCGGAATATTATTGTTATAGCATGCTTAGAGAGACTTACACATTAAACATTCTGACACGGGATGATCATATTACGGTACTCTTTTTAACTAAGTCTGGCCCGAAACAGGGACACAAAAATGGGGCACGTAATGAGGATCGAACTCACATCACTAGAAATGGACTATGAAATTATCTTGCTCATCTTCGCTCTACAGCAGGTGGTTTTATATGGAGGGTATATGAACAATACAATTCGGATAGTATAGTGATTTACTAAGCATAGCTTAGATGTGGTAAAAGGCTGTAAGTAATGAGCACATCATGAAAATCACCCAATTTGGAGTGTATATGTACAATCCAATTCGCAACATCACTAATTCTATGGCAAATTTACTGATAGAAGTAATATCGACTTTTGCCGCAAAGAGCGCGCACTTTTCGAAAAGCAGATTTATCGTTTCTAACTGCTATTTGCGTTTTAGTGTGAATGCATGTGTTTATCTTTTTTCTCGTCCAACAAGTCAAGTGAAATTCTCTTCTTATTACATTACATAATGAAGCGCTCATTTATACTAAGCCTTATCGGCTTCAATCCAGACGAGTCATCTTCTCTTTCCTTTTATCAACCGATAATTCATGCCTTTGCGATGCACGCGGTCGTCACTTTGAACAGAACAGCGCATGCTGGAGTGCAATATTTGACTCTCGTTCTTTCAGCGAGGTCTCGTGAGATGCACGCATTATCATCAAATGCTAATATTGCATGCGCCATTTTGTTTTCGCTTTTGCCTGCAATTTTCGAAATAACTTTTGCTTCTTCTTTTTTCATTTTTTTTGTTTTGCTTTTTCTTTTTGCTTCTTTTGTTTGTTTTCCGTTGGATAACAGAATGGTTTTATTGTGGGCTGGTTTTCATTTGGCTTCTGGGAAAACAGCGGAGAAATTAAATGGTGTAAGAACCATTTTCCTCTTTAGTTCATACAAGAGGGCGTAATGGGAATCGTTAATGGAAAGGATGCAGAAAAGAAGATATTGTTACTAAAAAAACTAAAAACGAATATATATATATATATATATATATATATATATATTCATGCGCATATATATTCATTCATCTATTTAATTGCGTTACAAGCATACAAATGTAAGGAACATTGCACAGCTAGTAAACAACAATTAGTGTGGTCACCGTCTTCGAGGTAACGCGTTCGTAATTCACTAAGCTAGAAAGCCTTAGTGACATATTCTGATACCTAGCGTCTTAACCAAAGAAACCATGATTTCTACCAACAGCAATTTTCTTGTAACATCATTATATATATATATATATATATATATATATATATATATATATATATATATATATATATATATATATATATATATATATATATATATATATATATATATATATATATATATATATATATATATATATATATATATATACATACAGAGAGAGAGAGATAAATAGGTAGATGGTTGAAGATTGCATTCAAGCATGAAATAGACTGTCACCGCTCGATTCTGACTTCAGTATATATATATATATATATATATATATATATATATATATATATATATATATATATATATATAGTTTACTATCATGTATACTTAACTTAATATTCGAATTTGATCTTCTATCTAGGTGTATGTTCTTGTTGTTAGGTTGAAGGAGGATAGGATACCTAAGTAATTTCTATACGGTGAATTGGCTGCGCATAAACTGAAATTGAGCTCTAAAGTTTGCATCAAGTACACCCTAAAATTACCCAGCATCATGCAAAATGACAGGAAAAACCTAACTGTGTATCGTTGAGGCTGAAGGAAAGCAGTGCATATTGATAATAAAGACTTTGAACGGAATCTTACTGCACATGAAAACTCAAGGGCAATATTGATAATGTTCTTGATGCTAATTTGCCTGAACATGTTGCTACAAAGTTTGATCTAACGTTTAGTGAATGTCTAATTTGAGAAGGCCTCAAAAGTAATCAAAGACGCCACACACACACACACACACACACACACACACACACACACACACACACATATACACACAGTTGTGCATTACACGTTATGTGACATTTATGTAAAAAGAACTGCCAAAGACGCCCTACGTTGCCACATGAACAAGACAATTTCAGACCCTAGCAGAAATAAAAAGACATATCCGTTTTGACTATATTTGAGAATAGATCAAGCCAAGGCATTGCTCGAAATCGAGTCGCAGCCATCATACTGACATGAATAAAATAATATAGAATTCTGTACAACTACTTGTCTGTGTCAGTGCCACCAACTGTGTTTATATGTGTATATATTATTTATTTAATTTTTTTCACAATTATTTACTTATTTTTAATTTATTTTTTACATTTATTTTTATTTAAATATAGGGTCTTCCCTACGGATATCTAAGTTTAAATTTTGTAATGATCAGAAGATCGTGTTATTAGTGAGAAAAAGATAATAATATTTTTATTATCAATATATAATTATATATGTATGTGTGTATGTACGTGTGTATTATTGTAACAATATTTATGTTTGAATACTATATAAGTATATGTGAACGCACAAAAACAATGACAACAAGGTTTACGTTTGTGTATTTTATATTACTTCAAATGTTAATTTGTACACGTGTATGAGCTGCCATTCCTGTTTTTGTTATTGTTATTGTTACCTAGATCGAGAAGTTTTACTAAAATAAAATTGCCCCCCCACCTCGGGCAGGAATCAAACCTCTATACCCATTTTACACCAGGAACAATTTTCATATAGCTAAATTTGGTCACAGGAGACCGCCATGGTAAAGCAGATTTCAATCGCCCACTGAAGGAGTATTCATCTCTCGTTGATATTTCTACAAATCTTCTAAGAACGCAATAATGATGAAAAAAAAAAAAAAAAAAAAAACAGAGATGTCAACTCAAACACGTATATCCCGTGAAAATAGTAAATAATGTTGATTCAAAAATCCATTAAAGAATTATTGTATTTACGTCTCCGATACAAAAATGAAGCTTACATGTATAGTTTCAAAAAAGTCCCAACGCGAGATAAGCATTTCTAATGTGGGTAATTGAGCCATGCCTATTTTCAGTACCCTCTCTCTGTGTCTCACCCTCTCTGTCTTTCTCTCTCTCTCTCTCTCTCTCTCTCTCTCTCTCTTAAAGCAAAATTGGTAAGAGACCTCTTCACCTATAGGAATATTCTCCCTGATGAATAAAGTGGATTCAGTTTCGTTTCCCGTCGTGCGGTACATTTTTCTTTCGTAGAACTTCTCGATACAATCCGGTTTCACAGTTGAAGAAAACATGAAAAGCACTTATCCACGTGCACTCAGTCATTTCTAGTCATAAGAAATAATGTCAGATATAGAAAATTACATTTTCTAAAATAGAGAGATGCTTTATTTATATAATACAACGTACATAAACACTCCTCCCCAGACTTTTGAACAAGAGAAGAGGTTTATCCTTTGTTTCCTGCTTAGGATTGGGATTCCGGTCCTTTCGCATTGCTAGGGTTGAATTGATTAAAAAAAATACTAACGCTTGGTTTTAAATTTATATATGCGATTTTAATTATGTACACGATTTAATGATCATGGATCAATAAGTATATATAAAGGTGCATATAACAATTGATATATTTGCGATTATATATACATATATATACAGTGAGGTGAAATAAATATTCGTACATATACAAATTTTTTATTTATTGTATTTCCAACTAAGGAATAAACATACTTTCATATAATTAACTCTACACGTGTATGCATAATACATAAATATGCACAGAAAAAAGAAAAATTTGATTTAATAGAAATAAATCCCATTTATCCATTTAATGGGTGAAAAAGTATTCATACAATGCAAATTTCAGATTTAAAAATTTTTAAATTGCTTTAATACACTAGATTGTTCAAGTAGAATATTATAGAATGTTCCAGTAATATTTTCAGTAGTTATTTTTAACCTAAAAATACACACAGAACATTCTATAATTGATATTCGTGCAAGAAGGTTTTCATCATGACAAGAGGTAAAGAATTTACAAATTCGCAAAAAGAACTGATTGTTTAGTCCTGGAAAGAAGGTAAAAGTTACAGGAAAATCTCAGACAACTTGAATATTCCATTTACTGCCATTGGTGCATTCATTGCAAGGTATAAAAAAAATGAAAATTGTTGAAAACCAAAGAACAAGAGTGGGGGGCTCCACGGAAGATTTCTCCGGGATCTTTGAGGAAATTAATTCATCAAATTAAACAAAATCTAATGGTTACTCGTCAAAAATTGCAGGACTATTTGCTTTCACCAGGAATCTGTATCACTAAGCGGACAATAAGCAATGAAATTCATAGGAACAATCTAAAGTCACACTCCCCTCGGAAAACTCCACTGCTATTGAAAAGACACGAAGATGCCAGGTTGAAATTCGTTCGTGAACATAAGCATAAGA
>CAHIKZ030001968.1:222500-227500 GCA_903632075.3 Acanthosepion pharaonis | reverse complement strand
GACTATTCATATTACTTATATATATATATATATATATATATATATATATATATATATATATATATATATATATAAAAACTCCTCATATCTTATTTTATCCCTTTCTATCCCCCGTATATATATATATATATATATATATATATATATATATAATTCTGTTTGTTCATTCACTATCTTTTTCTTTCTCACTATTGCTTTTTTCAGTACGTTCCAATTTTCTTTCTTTATACTATTTTACTCCCTCTCTCTCTCTCTCTCTCTCTCTCTCTCTCTTTTCATCTCTGTCACTCTGTCTGTCTGTCTCTCATTCTCTCGCTCAACAGCCCCGCCCTTTCAGCATGTCTGTCTTGCCTGTCTGTGTGTCCAGAGATCCCTCTAGCAATCAATCAAGCGTTGCATGCACTTTCAGCCAGGACCCCAAAGCAGATTCGTTTCCCATTTTTAGTACCCCACCTTCACCCTTGGGTCCCTGGACAGACGGCGCCGGGCACTGCTACCACCTCCCAAGACGTGGGACTATTTTAGGATGCACTTCCGGCCAGGCGACCTGGACTTATGCACTTCTACAGGTTGGCATATCCGAAAGAACGGAGAAGGGACTGTGTGATGACGAGAGTGGGAAAGGGTGGTTGCTCTGGAAGGAAGAATGGGAGGAAAGGGAAGTGAGGTAAAAGTAAGATCGTGTGGTAGAAAAAGGAAAACAAAAAATAAAGATTTATGCATAAATAAGGAATGTATAAAAAAAAAGTAGGGGAAACAAAATAAAAGAAAAGAGAGAAAAAAAGTAAAGTTTACAAAGAAAGAATGAAAAAGGAAGGAAGGAAGGAAGGAAGGACGGAAGGAAGGAAGGAAGGAAGGAAGGAAGGAAGGAAGGAAGGAAGGAAGGAAGGAAGGAAGGAAGTCGTGAGAAGGAAAGAAATCAAATTAAGAAAAATGAGCGAAGCACAAAGAAAAAAAGAAAAGCAAATTATTTTCGCGAAGGTCGTCTGTAGCTGTGCTGATCGTTTTGTGTGTGGACGTAAATCAAGGCGAAATGGCCGGTAGGAAATCGGAGAAGGGACGGCGCCCGGCCGTTACCAGGGCAACCAAACGGTCCCAGGGAAGAAGGACTGAAGGGCAAGATAATAAATGCATAAAAATCTTTCAAAAGAAATGCAATCTTTGAAGAGGTGACTAACTAAATAAATAATTCAGCCTTTAAAATCATATAATGAAACCTTAACGGAAACTGAGTTTTTGAAGAGAATCCTAAAAAATGGTGAAAGATTGGCGGGAGAAAAAGAAAATACCGTTAGCGGGGAAATAAAAGCGGGGAGAGAGGGAAAGAAAGGGGAGAGAATGAGGAGACGGCAAAAGAAAGAGAAATAAAAGAAAAAGGAAAAGTCTTTTAGAAGTGAAGACTGGGTAACGGAAAAGAAAAAAGAGGAAAGGGCAACATGTGATGAAAAAGGACAAAAAGAAATAAAGACCTCAAAGAAAATAGAAAAAGTGGACCATAAATAGAAACAGAGAAGAGGAAGTGGGCGACAGAAAAAGAAAAGGAAAAGGAGAGAAAAAAAAGGGAAAAAGAAGGAAAAAAGCAGAACACTGTCAGTGAAAAATAAGAATTAGCAAGAAAGAGGGATAAATAGCTTAGGGAGACAAAAATGAGGCTATGGAAACAATATCCCTTCGTGAACAATATGAACGATATCCTTTTGGGTTGTTGGCGATTATCGCCCTCCACAACTTTGTCTCCTTTGTCGCTCTTAGTAAGGTGTACACATTTTGCTATCTCTCTTAAACCCTGTTGTATCAACCATTTACAGAAACTTGTTAGTGAGGTTATTCGCTACTTTCTACTGTATCACTTGCCTTCAATATATCCGGTAAGTATAAAATTCACCCTCTTTCCCCGTTATGTGCCCTAGAAATTACAATTGCTTTTTTTGTTCTTGTGTAAAGTATAAGTGTCCATTTATTTTCATTTTTCTTCGTCATTAATCACATGTTCGGTCCATGGTATTCTCAGTATTCTTCTGTAAAAGAACATCTTTGTCCAAATCTATTCTTCTTTTGTGAAGAAGACTGCCATATAGGAAGAGTGATATTACGTAGTAGTTAAGCGCGCTCTTTTCCTTGTTTATAACGAATCTTTTCCTATGTTTAGCCTTTGAAGGACGTGTTTTACTATTCCAATGTCCTTCAGATTTCCATTTCGAATTTTGTGTCCTCTGTTAAAACACTACCTAGGTATTTAAATGTTTGTACTCTTTTTTCTGTCTCGAATCTTGGACTGTTCGCATCATGGACTGTTCCTTTTGCTGACAACCATGCATTCTATTTTCTTTCAATTGATATTTAGTCCTTTCTTCTCACTTTCCTTTGACATGGTTTCTTGCATTGTCGGCTAACAACACAGACATTTACATATATTATGTTTCGTAAATGAGCATGTGTGTGTCTATGTCTCAGTGAGGGAAACAAATCGATACTTACCACTTCAAGCCGAGCACGCCACCCCCCCCCCCAACCCCATGTTTCTGACAAGATAGAAATTGTGTGTGTGTTTTCTTCCTTTTTAATGGAAGAGCGCACATTGCTGGTGAACCGGAAGTTATCTGGGAATGGGTTATAAATTGCTAAGGGGAGTCGCAGTGTGTAGTTATAAAGATGGAAAAACTGTAGCTAAAGGAAGGGTACACAAGTCGATACCCGATCAGTATCGGCTGGGTCACCCTGGAGAGGGGGTATGATGTCGAAAGACCCGAAAACCCTAATGAACCTCGGCTAGAAACATCACTGATGACGTGTAAGAAAGCATCCAATAAATGTATTTTGCGAAATATTGTTAAGATTGTGGCCGTCAATAATGAAGACTGTAGGATTTTGAATTCCATCAGTAAGGGCTGAATAAGTCTGCCGAGAAGACACATTCTCGTCTTAAACCCCTTTCTTTCTTTTTTTCTTTTTTTTTTTGTGTGTATTTATTGAATTTTCTTTCTGCATAATCAAAAGGTATCCAGAATGAAAAAAGTAGGATACAATGCTATGTTTATCAAAATAAATTATGCTAAAGTTAATCAGACACATGTTTCCAGAGTCACTCAAGTTAGAGGGTTAATGTTAAAATGATGAATGAGGTTTGTGATATGAATGTAAGCGAAGGTGGTAAGAAGTAAATATTATGAGGATAAAGATAATTGATAAGGATTGACCTTGACTTAAAAAGGTATCTTGAACTTTTTTAAGACAAACTCAATCGCTCAGTGTTCATAAAAGCATCTACGCAGATGTTTGTTCTCAAAATTAGCAGTTCTTGGGGGAAAAAAGCTGTCTGAGTGGAACTCTTGCGAGATAACAGGTATCAGCATGGTGAAATTCATCGTTACTGGATGCAACTTTCAAATTGAAATAATACATAGAAAGTCAATCTTGAAAGGTATACATGTCCCACATTTTCGAAGCGTTAGAAAAATTTTCATTGAGTATTTTAATGCATATTGATTCGGTTTGGTAATTCATTAAAATTGGAAATTGGAAAAGGCAGTTGCAAAGAAAAGTCAGAAACTTGAAGGAATTTAAAAAAGAAGGTGGAACCACAAAAAGAAGAATAAAAACGCGTCAAAACAAGCGAATAATATGAATGTAGAAAGATGGATAAGGACGTCCATGATTCCAGAAGGGCAAAGGGTTATGATCGTTTTTTTTAATTTTTCCAATGCAAATCATTTGCTATCATTCAAATACGAAAGATAGAAGAATAAAATCATGTCAAATATGTATGAAAAGTCAAAATTAAACAAAAATATTAATTGATCAAAAAAATTAATTAATTGTTAATCGAATGGTATATGATAAAAAAATATATATAAAAGATAAACAAAGACAGAAATTGCAATTTATTCATCAAGGAGAAAATTTTGAATTTTAGAACGTGAATAATTTAATGAAAGAATACAATTAAATTATTTCGAAATACTGACGCTGTTACGTATTACTTTTGAAAAACGGGAAAGAACAATAGATCTTTCGAGTGTTAATAGCAAACAGCCACACATTTGGAAAAATCGCTAAGCGTGAAATACTGTTGTTAATGGATAAATAACAGAAAATGTGTTATTTTATGTGTATTAAAAAGATTTTGAGCAGTATTTAAAATAGAGTACTCTGATATATGTAAGAAAAATATTATACTATTATATGCACATATGTGTCGGGTGTATATATGTTTATTTTTAGGCAACGGGAAACGAGCTTGGTAATAATTGCAGTGCGGGAGCGTTGCTGATTTTGTATTGGTATTTGAAATATATATAATTATACACCAATGATATTTTGGTAGGATCGTCTCGCCAAATTATATAGGGTGTTCTAATTTCAATCCTCACTGGATGTTCCCTGAAACGGTTAGAAAATAAGTAATAAAAAATTAAGGGCTTAGAAATAAATACTACGAAAGGAAACATTCAAAAGAAGATTAAAAAGATCCTGGAATGGAACTTTAGAAGAAACCGACAAAACTGAATGAAGGAAGGTAAAAGTCATTTATAGGGCCTCGGATTGATTCAGGACGGGACTGAGAAATGGTGCCGCGGTTACGCCCTTGAGAAAAAAGTAGCGATAGTGGCAAAATGATGATGGAAGCTTCAAGAAAAACTCCATTTGAAAATCTCCATTTATTTTCACAACATAAAAACGTTTTGGATCTTCAACCCATCTTATTTCGTAGGTAGCGACGGGAGAATGTTTTCAATGAGAAATCAAACTCAGTTTCAAATTCTCTCACTCAACATTATCGACTGAAGAAACGAGTGAATGGAACTCATATGGCAAGTGTAAAGACACATTAAAAAAAAACATATTTTCATCAAAAATATTATCATCGCCTTCACGTCATTTAAAGGCATTTCATTCACTTTCTTCACTTCTTTGCATTTCTTCTTCGCCTTCATCTTTATTCCTTTTTCCTTCTTTTCTGTTTTCCTCTTCTGTTTTACGTTTTTTTTTTTTGTCTGTTT
>CAHIKZ030001968.1:170000-217500 GCA_903632075.3 Acanthosepion pharaonis | reverse complement strand
TTCCAACTTTCAGCTTTCCAAACAATACCAGAATGTAAGCAAAGGCATTCTACCTACCAGACACCACATTGGTTCTTGAAAATGACTGAGGTGGACAACAGTCCTTGAAACAACAACAACACAAACAGGAACTTGGGGCAGTTTATTCACAATTTGAATCCTTATACACAACACCTCATTCGAAAATTGGAAACTTACAATAAACAAAGTCCTTGGCGATTGCTTTTAATCAAATTTATTTGGATTATATATATATATATATATATATATATATATATATATATATATAGAGAGAGAGAGAGAGGGGGGGGGAGAAAAAGGCACTTAAGGCAAGAAGCATAACCACTGTCAGTTAACAAATGCGCATGTCAGAATGAAAGACAAAAGCAGGTAAGCCTGCTTTGATTCCTCCTTTTGATAGGATGTATGTCGTAATAATGGACAAGAAGAAAAATGTAGTAACTTTGAATTCTCAAACCCCAAACTTCAAATTAGTATAAAAATAGTAAAGTAATATATTAAATTTATTAACATCGAAACCATTAATTTTGTTTGAAATTGTGAGGAGGGAAGTTTTTTTTTAGTTTTTTTTTTAAGACTAAAATATAATTTAGTATGAAATTTTTTATTTTCTTATTTTTTTACACCTTGATTGAGTGCAAAAATGTGAGGCGGGTTAATCTTTTAAACATCAAAACCTTATATTTATTCTAATTTGGCAACATTTTCCTTATTTTAAATTTCAAAATTCGTTTATATCGATTCATTATTTGATATTTATTGATGCGGCGCGATGTGAGACAAAAGTGTAAAATATTGAAAAGAAGAATGTGAAAATGAATGCTGGAAGAAGGAAGAAGAAGGAAAGAAACAAAGAAAATATAAAGAAAAAAATGAACCGGCAGAATAAAAAGATAATTAGACGACACATTACAAATCCAACAGAAAAGGATAAAATAGAAAAATGGATTAATAAACATAGACAAAATGAGGATTATTGGCAGATATAAGTGTGGCTCATTAGTACAAGAGATTATGTAAATAGATTATTGAGCTGACTGCCTTCAATAAAAGAAGATCCTGCATATATACAATGGAAATTATTATTTAATATTGCAGACTTTATTTCGACTCTAACAGCAACAATTGCTGTTGGAAGGTTAACATTTCATTACTAAGTTTGAATAATGCTACCTCTGCGTATCTATTCCACAATATTTAAGTATTTTTTGCCTTTCATTCGTTTAGTTTTATCGTAGAGTAATATAGACATGAACAAATACATAGTAAAGCATCTATTCGTTTCTATTTCCTCATTATTTAACCTTCCTTACAGATTCTACGTTTTTTTCTCTTTCTTTATATTTATAGAGTTAACAATTTATTTCATCAATTAAAAATGACTCTTTCGCCTGCTGGGATTTTACTGAGATAACAGTGATTCTGAACAATATAACATCTTTTAAAAAATCCCTACTAAAATCTCCCACTAATATAACAAAATATTAAATAAGAAATTAACTAATCTGTGTTATTCCACCTATTCTAGAGAAAATTCTAGCCCGTGGATTAAATAAAGTGTTCAGTTTGAAATTAAGAAAACTAACGATGGGTACCAGCGAGTACAAGAGGCGAAATGCTTTCATTATATCAACCAAGATCAAGAGAACAGTTTAAATGAATTACTGTATAATAAACATATATATGCTTATCCAAAGAATAAAGAACAATTGGATAAAAACAGTAAGAAAGATGTTACTGCTCCAGTTGATCCAAAAGGCGAAGGTAAAGTAACAAGAAAAAAACGCCAGGATGTTGCCCAAGAACTGAAAAAAATCTATGGAGGATTGTGATCATTTAAATAATAATAAGTACAGTTGGAACTGTATAAAAAAACTAGACTAAAGTTTACACTGCGAAAAAGGTAGTTTTAAGGAATTATTGAGATTATTGTTAATGCCAGAGGATACTGAAAACATACTGGAGATTTTTGGAAACTTGTAAGCTAGTTTTTATCAACATCTACCAGACATTTGGTATAGACACGAAAGTACATCAATGAAGGTGACAGTCATACCGGTCGTTGATGAAGCACCTGACCTCAAAGAGCCTAATAAAATAATTAGAAGAACTGGATGCCCAGGAAATAATAAATACCCTCTAGACGACAGCACAACGGCTGTAATTCCGAGGATATTTACTTTTTAGCAATAGCCAGCAGAAATCTAATGGGGACATGAATAGATGCATAAATATTACTAATAATATGTAGGCTTTCTTAAAATCTTAATTGGAAAAATAAGTTTTGAAGGAAAATTATCAAAATTTTGTTTAAAACACTTGCCAAAATGAGTAAATCTCTCTTTATTCGCTTACAAAATGTGATATATATGGATTCATGTATAGAATCGTGTATTTCCCTTTTTTCATCATCTTTTTAATGGTTATTATTTTAACGGAAGTGACGTTTTCAAAAAACTTCCCAAGGATAAAGACGCACCCATCATATTCTGTAGTTCACTTTTTTTCATTGATACACACTCCGGTTTCGATCCTTGCGTCTCCACTGAAAACACTTTTGACGATGGAAAGTAGTTACTTTGAATGCACTGTGTATTGTAAAACAGTAGCCGGTCTGTTTCCTCGTACAGTAAAATATGTGTTCCCTTCTCCCATACTTCTTCGGAGATGGGGAATTTTCCCTCCTCGAACACAGGCCGTGAAGTTATAGAAATTCCCAGGTTAGATTAATATTTTGGCGGTCATAAATTTTTTCGTCCTGTTAATAAATGAGGTACATCAATATCAAATACCCGGGGCCGACGGTTTTTATACTATATTCCTGGCACGCGTAGTTCTTACGAGTCACTATTCATCATTCTTGACATATGCCTCTAATTATGTTTGGACTCATCATTGTAGGCGTGCTGAAAAGTTCTCGATTCCAACCAAAAAGAGATTAAAAAATTATTGTTTGATCATTTAGTCAGATTTTGTGAATCAGGCCGAGAACTTTTTTTCACCCATATATATATATATATATATATATATATATATATATATATATATATATATATATATATATATATATATATATATATATATAAAATGAGAGAAAGAAGAAATGGATATTAATCCAGAGTTCGAAGAATTTACTTTTTAAATACAAAGTAGAGCAAAATATTATTGTTTTTATTATTAGAATAATAAAAACATTTTTAAATAAATATTTAAGCTGAATAAATATTTATGTTGAACAAATATTTAAGATGGATTATTCAGTTTAAATATTGCTTAGTATTACCATCTATTTAGTGTCATTAACATCGTATATAGATGTTCCACATTTTTTATTTTTTTGTATAGCGATTTAAAAATGTTTTTATTATAACCTCTTATAATAAAAATATAATATTATATATATATATATATATATACATATATATATATATATATATATATCATGTAAGCGCTTCTGTATTGGAAAATATGCAAAAGCCTATAATGTATATAACCTTGCATACATGTGTCAATCCGTGATCAATACATTTACCACATGATATTGAGTAAGCAATAAAATAAATTGAAAAAACAAGCCATATCTGTCTGCAATCTTGAAAATGTCTAAAATTACTGATGCGTTTTTTTATGAAATCTCAGGATCTAAAGCGAACTCATCGCATTTTTCGGAGAGGGAGTCTAGGTTTTAATGGGCATTTAAAAACTTCAAAGTTCGAGTCGGATATTTTCATAGCATTCACGAGAATAAAAAAAAAACTTAGTAAATTTGCAATGAAATAGATTTCATTTCTTTGCTTGATCTTTGTCTATCGGAAGAGCTTATGCTGTTATGCCTAAATACATTAATCCTTCAATGTATGATTTTATTTTGAAAATATATTTTAGCTCGAATCTGCGTCTTTCTTGTCTGCTGTTAAATTAAGACTCTAAAAGCACGCATCTGATGTCATCAATCGCGTATATATATATATATATGTGTGTGTGTGTGTGTGTGTGTGTGTGTGTGTGTGTGTGTGATGTAATGTCAATCGGCCTATTCTGGTGCCTTGATCTTGATCCCCGTCCTTCTCTTTATCCTTTCCACAAACACCTCTCTTTATAGCTTGGGGTGAAATACTTTATATATATATATATATATATATATATATATATATATATATATATATATATATATATATATAGACACACAC
Source organism: Acanthosepion pharaonis (assembly GCA_903632075.3). Taxonomy (NCBI): domain Eukaryota; kingdom Metazoa; phylum Mollusca; class Cephalopoda; order Sepiida; family Sepiidae; genus Acanthosepion; species Acanthosepion pharaonis. The sequence continues at coordinate 213,289 of CAHIKZ030001968.1, read as the reverse complement.
ACACACACACGAGTCTAAGATGGTCGTGTGTTTTCTACTGACTCCAGCATTCTATGTCCAAACCCAGATTATTAAAAATATAATTGCTGATATTTAAAACTGACAGATTCTCACTACTTGTGATATTGGCGCTGCACTATCTCTATACACATCTCTCCATGAGTGGCTTTAAGTGAATGAATCCTTTAGATCGTAATGAAGTCGATCCTTCATCCGGCCCTATAGACATGCACTACAAATTCGCATGGAGCTTTACCAAATAACAAAAATCATATTACTTGGAGACTTTCAACAGCGGCGTCAACTAAAATGGGTATCATATGCAACTAGAAGAGAAAATAATGATATCATCAAAAAGTAATATGCCACACTGCCAAAAACAAAGAAGAAATTAGAAGAAAGTTCCCATCAATACCAAAAAGAGAGATACTAGTCTAATTTCTTGAAAAAAATATTTATAAATTTCAACCGATATTAACGTTAAATGTGTGTGTACTATAAATACAGAATGTTTCCTTATTGGAATTTTATCCTTATTTTTGTATTGAACTTGTAGGTATATAGGTAATTGTGAATTTATTGTACATGAAGCCAGTATGTAAGTCGATTGATTCTTTCAAACTGAATTACTAATAAGTTATATATATATGTAGTGAAGGACAAAAATAATAGGAATGAATGAACATGTTGAGAGTCCACGAACATATTGATAACGAACTTTGAATTTTTTGCTATTTTAAGTGTCTAACCTGATCCAGAGATCTTCCTATTCTCATAATTAAAAGTAAATTTGGTTCGTCTTTAAATGATGTTTTAATTGAAGTTTAATTAATTAATTACAAAACAACAAATTGTGATTATGACACATTTGTTTAAGAAGCTAGTAATATGACTGCCGTAATGAATTTCGTACAAATATTTGTTGTGCGTTGTGTAGCATTATTAATAGCTTCCTATAATAGAATAGGGAAAATCACTGAAATGCTTTAAACTTGCAATTCATGCGATTGACATGTTTTTTTTCTTTATCTGTTTGGGGTCCGTGAATATCAGATGGTGACAAGAATTCGTTTTTCAACAAATAAAAACGAAAATCAACAAAATTATTGACATGTTGGCTAAATATCGATGTTGAAATTTAGCAAACGGCTTCATGTTGTGTTTCTTTGAAATTCATAGTTTACCCGTTCGCGAAAAAAAAACAAAAAAACAAACAAACAAACAAACTTTAAAATATTATCGTCGAAAACGGTAGAAATACAAATAAAACAGAAAATTTAAAATTCAACAATAAACTTTTTAATTTTGATCGCGGCACGAAATTCTTTGAGAGAGTGTGTGATTAAAATATAATTAAACATAAGTAACTTTTCACACCGGAAAAAAGAAACAGTGAAATTGACCCTTGTTATCATAATCAGAAATGAATTTAATAAAAAAAAATACAACTTACTAAGGAATTTATAGAAACTTGTATTTGGGGAGATAATAAATGACTTCTTTGCGCCTCTTAGATACGTGGAAGCTTTTTTTTTCTTTTCTTTTCTAGTCATATGAAAATAAAAGTTTTCAATTGTGGCAAAATCAATTAGTATAGTAAGCATCCGTCAGTCTTGGGAGATTATGGATTCTACTAGGGTGGCTAGCTAATCCTTATTACAGACGCCTTTTCAAGCGTATTATCGCTTGTTCAACACACATAAAGCCAACCTATTTTTTTTTATAATGCAGCTACATTGAGTGGACCATAGTTACATTTTCTGGGGAAAAGCGTTCAATAATCTGGTGTGCTCAACAGTTTCAACAATGACAGTACGCTCAAACTTACCGTCAGCGCCATTGGCGGGGGGGGGGGCGTCGTCAATTCCTAGAACGTTAATGTTCTAACCATGAGATCCACGTTCGAATTTCACCACAGTAGATTTGTCAAAGAGTTGACTTCTTGGTAACCAATTAAGCATAATCCCTAACACTATTCGACATATTGTTACTCGTATCTTCATTCTCTGTTGCTTTTTGATGCTAATGAAAATAGTTAATATCAGAAAATTTAAATTGCTACTATTACTGTTATTATGACCTAGTCAGTATTTTATCAAAGAGAATGTCAGAACAAATTCAATAGAATTATATAAAATATTCGCACTGGAAATCAGCGACGTACATGTTTAAAACGCCAAGGCCTTACTACATCATATAGCAAACTCCTTCTTGTGTTGCGTGATGCAATATTGAACCTTACTTGAAACTGCTTCTTTGCCTGAAATTTAATTTAGATGCCTAACATCATTTTAAAGGCAGTGAATTTGAAGAAAATCTCGTTAAAATCTATAAGAAATAAAAAAAAAAAATTCTATTTTAGATAATATTTCTCATTTTATCACTCTATTTGTATTCATCCGAAATCTCTGTGAAGCATTTTTTACATAATATATTTTCTCAAACGAAACTACTTTCCAAAAAATATTTGAGTAAATTCTGAAATAAACAATAATGCTTAAAATTGCATGTTATTAAAAAAAAAAAAGAAAGAAAAATTAATTAAAGAGTCTGCTTTTTCTATGAAATGATTTTTTAATTACTGAGAATTTTTTATCACTTTATTTAATATGATGTAATAAAAAGCATGTTATTTTTTTTCTCTTTTTTGTCTTTTATTTATTTTTATTTTTTGCTTTTTGGTTTCATTTAATTATTTCTTGTTTTTCTTTATATTTTTGTACTTGATTACTTGACCGAAAGTCCATCTTTCATTTCGGTTTTGTGGACGGTGCCTGACCAGAAGAAAAGCGAGCGATTTTATAGGCGCATAAAAATCAGTGGACGCTTTCAAATTTCTTGCGTATTGACTATGACTTGTTAATCAATGTTCCTCAATAAATCCTCGATCCAATACTATGAGTCAAAGCAAAGTGAAATATTTCGAAGGATTAAATTGATTCTTTAATTTAAAAAATACAAAATCGTGAATAAAGAATATTGAATTTGCAAACAATCAATTTTTGAAAAGGTTTTACTTGAAAGAATTCATGTTGCTCTTTGGAAAAACAATAATTTTAATGACGATAATAATATTCATAAGGACTTTTCATAAATCAACGGGTTATTCGTCCTTATATGTGAATAATCAATTATAATAATGCTAGAAGCTTCACAAAAAACCAAGCATGGGAAATTCTCTTGGAAATTCTGCGAAAAGGCCAACTTAAACGCAAAATGAGATCACTGGCTGTAATCTGAAACAAATATAATAGAAAATATGGTGTCGAATATAAGAGACAAAATACGATAACAAGGAATTGTAAATTTTGACTCCAGAGAGAGAGCGATCGACAGACAAACAGAACAAATGAAAAAAAAAAAAACTAAAAAAACAGTATCACGTTATATTGATAAATGTTATCATATTTACTAAAGGAAATGCACAATTAAGCACGATTGGCAAATGGATGCCATTCACAGGGAATTTATCAAGCGATTTGGATTCAGCTATAAATAAAGTTGTATATAAATGGCTTTTAATTTTTATTATTAGATTTCGTTAAGATTTTCATTTTCGAAAATATTTATTTTATAAACAGGATGATAAACAAGATGGAAACGCATATGCTATGTTTTTAAGCATTGTCTATTGAGAACTTTAATGGTTTTATTTTCTGCATCAAGCCAAAATTTCTTTCTGCATAAGCCAAAAATAGGTGTTATTCTCGTTCATTTTTACTCTCTTGAGTAATAATGCTTACTCTTTACCAATCTCAGCATACGTATCCCATTTTCTAATTATTAATAATTAGTATATGGAAATAATTCATATCTACTGTCTCTTTCACGTTACCTACTTTTTAAAAAAAAGAACCTTGTTTTTTGCTCTATCTTACTTAGTCTGTCTCGCCCGATTCCAGTAAAATATCTTTGTTAATTTACTATTAAATTAAATTCCACAAAGGCTGCTGAACACTCGTCCAGAATATTTTTTCTCCTAATTGCAGTTTTCTGTAACGTCGAAGCATATAATATTGGAAAACAAATATACGGTATATCACAATGTCTTTTGAAAATGGTAAACAATCGTTTATCAAAAGTGAACAATTAATCAGAATAGGAAAATACCAAAATACCTATTCTGACACAGTCAATTGTTTTCCATGAATTCTGATTATTCAATCACAGCTTTGCACGAAAGCCTATTTTTGAAATATGAAACAGACATTTTTTTAACACTAGTAATTCTTTGATTTTATCAAAGAATGTATAAAATAATTTATATATATTTATATATGAAATAATGTTTTTCTTTATTTGTTTGAGAGTAACTCCGACAAAATTTCTAATATATTTCATTCAAATATCAATTCAGATAGTAAGACAGAGTATAAAAGAGAAAATGATTGCTGAAAAGAACTCAGTCAAATCAGACAGTGAGAAACACGTACGAAAAGAGTTTTAAGAAATAAATGGAATTCTGTTCAGTAGAAAAACGAAATTTTATAAACTTTTATCATTCGAGAGAGAGAGAGAGAGAGAGAGCACAAAAGATGACATATTGGCTAACACAATTGGACTGTTTTCTTTCTCTTCTTTTTTTAGTCTCTCTCTCTCTCTCTCTCTCTCTCTCTCTCTGTTTCTCTTTCCATCTTTCTTTCTCTCGGTCACTCTTTTCTCTTTGTGCTAAAAATCAATGATGAATTTCAGTGCATAAATCTAGATGTCATATATTTTATCCAGTGCGTCACTTATGTAAGTGGGTTTGTGTAATTCTATCTAGGCATCTTGGTGTGATGTGACAACATACACACACACACACACACACACACACACACACATTATATATATATATATATATATATATATATATATATATATATATATATATATATATATATATATATATATATATATATGTTTGTGTGTGTGTGTTGAAATTGAACGACAAGGCCCGTTAAATGTTATATTACATTTTTCCAGTGTATAAGCTGTCGTATATCCGGAGCAAACTTATGGAGAGATTCTCCAAAGTTTATGATGCATTCGTTTAAGTAATTTTTTACTATACGTCGTCATTATTAGAAACATTAATGTTATCAGTTGCAATAAGAAAATGTTTTTATTTTATCTCTATGTAAGTGCAAAAATACATAAATCATAGTTTCTTAAGTTCCTAATCAAGTATATCCTTTATCAAAAGCTATAATCTAATTTATCTTGCGGTATAAATGAATATAGTTTTCATTCTACGAATTCCTTCAAATAGTGCACTCAAATAAACATAATAATAGAATTCTTGCTTTGTTGTATACTGAAAGTCTCTTTTCTAATGTCCACGTCAAAACAATGTACAATAATAAAAACATATGACAATATTTCTCACTTGCATTTCCTAATATAAAACCAATAATTCTACGTAAACATTATATTCTGTACAACACAAGTTCCTTTCTGTGACCATTGTCGTAACATTTACACACAGGCATAACGATGGGGTCGCCGTTCGTCCCTACTCTATCTAATTTCTAAAAAACTCACTAAGAAAACAAACAGTTTTTAGCGCATTTCACCCCAAGCAAGGCAGGAGTTCCACTAGAACGCAGGGGCTACAGAGAGTGAAAGTTAAATAATTGTTTGGTTATGGGGGGAATGAGGAAAGGATGAAAGATGAACGGGCTTCAGGACAACAGAAGATGCTTAAATTCATGTAAATGTCAGTTCAGGGTCGATTACATTATAGATCCTTCTTTGGATTTTGTCGAGAACCTCGAAATGAACAGCAAGAGCACCAAACCAGATATGGCAACAGTATTCAATGCACGAACAAATGGTAGATTTGTAGATGTGTAAGATGGACTTTTACGAGAAAAACCATCTGGCACGACACAGAGAATCAAGCTATTGATTAAATGTAGTTGTTGACTTCTAGTCATTCGAAAATGTGAGACTATGAAGGCGCAGTAAGACGCTCTCCCAGAGTCGAACCATGCTGATGATAACCAAGAAGTTTCTTTGCGGTGGCTAAATGAGAGCAATTTAGTTTTGGAGGCATTAAAATTTACAAGCCATTTCCTGTCCCAGTTAATCACTGACTGGGAGTCCTTTTCGAGAGCAGCGGCCAGTTTAATTTTGTCAGCGCTGCCGGATTTACTATTGAGACACGAGTAAATGGTAGTGTCGTCTGCATGGATGCCTAGTTGGGAACTGATGACACCAGGAAGATCAGAAAGAGTGTAGGACGCAGGATATAGGCTTGGGGAACACCGGCGTTCGAATGAAAAGATCTGGAAGAGAGCCCGTTAGAATGACCTCCATTTCACGATTTGATATGAATGGTTGGATTAAATCAAATAATTGTCCTGTAATACCGTAGCCCTGAAGCTTACGTAGATGAGCAGCATGTCAAACTCTGTCAAATGACTTCGAGATATCTAGATCCACAGCTCGAGTTTTGCAGTTATTATCAAGAGCTTGATGTACAATATTCAGTAATGGCCGTAAGCACATCCGCGTTTGACCGGGCAAAACTGAATCCATATTGTTTGTCAGAGAGTAGATCCTGAGAGGTAAGATGCTTACAACTTCGGCGTTGATTAAACCCTCGAAGAGTTTGCCGAAAAGCGGTATGAGATTGATAGGGAGGTAGTTAGAGTGGTCAGAAGGTTCTCCAGAATTCTTAAAAACATGGACTACAGAGGAGGAATTCCAACAAGCTGGAAAGCAGAAAGCAGCGAGGCAATAGTTGTAAAGTTTGGAGAGAACAGGAGCCAGCTAGGGAGCACATTTCTTTATGACAACGATTGGGATCCCGTCACCTCCACTTGCCTTATAGGAATCTAATTTAGAAATTATGTCCGAGACCAGCGACTGGGTTATCCTCATATCACTTGGTAGAGCCTCAGTTCTAGGGGAAAATGAGATGTGGGCACTACGGATGGATAGAGTGTTGAATTGGACAAGAATTTTTGAGCAAAGCATTCAGCCTTATACGCTGTAGATGTTAGAACCTCGAATTGATTGAATAGAAAAGGAATTGAGAATTTTCTGTTGTTGTTCAGCACACTCTTGCAGAGCCGCCAATAATCTCTAGGACAAAACTTGCGAGATGCTATACGTTGTTTCATTCTATAAGCAAACGGTAACTTTGCTTCATTGAGGACACGCTTGAACTCGTTACAAGCAGAGACAACGAGATGTCTGTTACAATCGAAAGAAATGATTCCTGTGGGCTATAGCGGACGAGAAAGCAGGCAAGAACCAAAGAGATGAACCCGCTTTAACTTGGTATTTCCTTGCTGGAATGAAAACATCGATGCCGGTTTTCACGCAGAAGCAGACATCAGACACGTATTTTTGAAGGGGATGATTAAAAACTACATTCCAAGAGATGTCACGAAGCAAGTCCCAATCTGTTCGTTGATAACAGAAAGATATCCTGTTGGTAGGCGGTTCACGGCTAGTCGGGGAGCGGAAAGAGATGTTTACAGAATACTACCGGAGTTGCCAAGAGGGCAGGGCTGCGTAGCGTGACAAGAGTCAAGGATAGAGGTAAAAAAGAGATCGGTAAGAGAAGCGTTTCTGTCAGGGTTACTGATGAAACCCGTAGGAGAGTCAACTACTGGAGTGAGGGATTGAGTGATTGAAAAGTTAAGTTTTAAGAGTTTGGATGCCACCGTGGTCAGTAAAACCATCTGTTATAGTGGGTGTTAAAGTCACCGAACACGAATATGTTTGCATACGGGTGTAGAGAGATGGTCTTACCTTTATTATCAGAAATACTATCTAACACGCAAGAGTCTTGAGAGGAAGGGGAACGGTAGAGAAAGAAGAATGACTCAATTAAGTAGAGGGTGACGGAACGGTCTGGAGATTCGAGAGAGAGTTCCCTAGACAGATGTTTGCGGACATAAACTCCCAGACCATGCATGGGGACTTTAGAGGAAGGTAGCCAGAAATGTAAAGTAGGGGAAAGTAGCCAGAAATGTGGACATAAGTAGAGAAAGGTAGCCAGAAATCAAGAAATCAGAGGAAGGAACTGAAGAGTTAAGATTACTTCGCAGAAAGCTAGGATGTCTGGAGACTTTGAAGAGGAACGATTCCACACTGCAGAATTTGGTATTAATACCACGAATGTTGAAAAGATTAAGAGATTTAGGTGATTTTTCATGGGCTGTTTTAGATTTATATCTTTTGTTGTTTATATTGGTAAAGGAAAGGCTTAGGGTAGTAGAAGCAGGCGGTCATCAAGTGTAACATATGCAGAAGAGAACTGGCGCAGATGGCAACTTAGTGTGGCCTCGGTGTTATCCACCGAAGATGCATACAGGGACACCCGTCCATGCCCAACATGACACTTCAGAGCAGCCTCTCAAGACGCTACGCAAGAGTTCGGGTTCCTATCAGTAGGGAGCAGCAAAGAGAAAACTACCAACCCGGTACCCTGAGTATTAAGAAACGTTGAACTAATTACGCACATCACAAGAAATTCATGGCAGCACCACTGTTAAGGTCAGACAAAAGGAAAAGAACCAGGAACCCATTCCTAAACAGGAAACAAGGGATGAACCTCTACCCCTGTTCAAGAGAAGGAGGGGGAGTATATTTGACATATTGATGATATTAATATTATCGAAAAACCTAGATTATTTTTCAAAATCTTAAAGAGAGAATTGAAAAACCTTTGCACTACACTTTAGTTATGAAAATAATATTAACAGAATCGCTTTCCTTGATGTTCAAGTTGAGTTTGAAAGTCATAAAGTAACTACTTTGTTATATATATAAAAAAATTAAATCTATAAGTAGAATTTTTTTGTCTTCTTAATTATGGATTATGCACTCAGTTATAAAATATTTGTTATCGAGAATTATGCTGAACCGTGATAAAGCAATTTATTCTTCCCACACATTTAAAGAATTGAGCTACATAAAACAAGTTTTCCAAAATACGTTGATGGGGAAATAAAATTAGCATTACAGAATTTTTTAAAAATAATGTCTTAAAAACAATCTTGATTCCAACGAAAATAAAAAAGGTCATTACTTTATTCTATTATAACCAAATGTATAAAAATATAAAGGAAAAATCATTAAAATGTATAATTTGTAGATCACTTAACTTGAAGCAATAGAAATGTGGTTCTACAGAAAGATGCTGAGGATACCATGGGCCGGACGTGTGATCAACAATGAGATTTAGGTGAGGATGGAAGCAAAAAAGAAACATACTTGACATTAGGAAGAGGGATTTGAAATATCTGGGACAAGAGGAACTTAGAAAAATCTGATACTCACAGATTAAGGGAAAGAGGGACAGAGGAAAGCAACTTGATGGGCTTGAACGAATGGTTGACAGAAGTGGGTTTTGGGGAAATAACAAAAAGGTTTATTAAAACTTATTAAGAGCTACAAAGGACAGGAAGATGTGGAGGGCCATGAACACTTACGTCCGGAAGGAACACGGCACATAAAGGAAGAAGAATGGTTGTAATAAATAAGTACAGTTTATCATTTTGTATTTAAAACATCAGACATAATTGGCCTGCTTTTTCTTTTCTTTTTTTTCTCTTCTTTTTTTTTTTGCACTTTGTGAGTAGATATGGAGAGATGTTATCGTTTAGGGATTTGAAAGTTGGTAACTGGAATTTGGAATATGTGTTATGATTTGTCGTACTGTATAACCAGATTTATGTATTTTTCTACCATTTACCAAGCAAAATCTCTGAAAATATCGAATAGATTAGCCGAAAGTGCTATGAACAAATAATCATTTGAATAATTTCTACATTCAATAAATTTCAAAAATAAAGCATGCGAGATAAATACATTAACGAAACTTAACAGAAGTACCCTGTCGATCATTTTAACACACACACACACACATACACACACGCACACTCATACACACACACACATATATATTTTCATTTTCAAGATAGGGTCCATGTTCATAGTTGATATTATTGAGTGTTGTTTGTTTTTGTTTTTATTAATAAGGCTTCCATTATTTTTAGCCTTTTTTCGCATGTAGACGATGCTTTTACATTTGTGTTATCAACAAGTATGTTACAAATAGAGTCCAGTAGGTCTCCATGAGCTATAGTCAGAAAGGTGTAACTTATAAGTCTTCGTGTCAAACATGTTGTAGTGTGGCCTATTTGTAACAACTCTTTGTATCGCAACACATCTACAAATGCAATCAAGGGAAACTTAAAATTATGCCAATATACCAAACAGACAACTACTCTTTCCTACAAATTCAGGCAAAAAACTTCATGGACAAATTTAAACCAGGCACTGAACAGAACATAACCCCACACACATGGACACACAGCATGCATACATGATGGCCAGATACACTGGTCGGACCGCATATATGCGTACACGTACGCACGCGCAAACAGGAATCCATGGAGAACAAAAATATATAAAAAATATATATATATATACACTGGCAAAAACAGATAGACTACTCAGGGGCACACACACGGACACAGGAAGAGTGTGTATTTGTGTGTGGGGATGATATGTATGTATATATGTATGTGTATATACATATGTGTATACTGATTCCTTATTATAAGACAGTACATATATATATAGATAGATAGATAGATAGATAGAATACACATATGCAGGCTAACAGGAACACACACGCACAATACATCTATCAACACCACCTCTCAAACCAATCAAATGTTTTTATTAACACTATTAGGCAGAAATTAACTTTTGTCAACAGTCCAGAAAGTAGCCCAAGACTCATTAACAAATACATAAAACGAAAAATGAGACATTAAAAGAAGATAAGGAAACTTTATTCCCTTTAAAAATGTATTCCTTTTATTTTCTTGAAGAAGGTCACGAAGACCAGAAACCCGTGTAGCAGAAATATGAAGAGTAAAATTTAATATATATATATATACTAAAATAAATCCACATTATAACAAAAAACTTTTGAGGTTTCTCTCTTTTTTAATATATATATGTTTGAGAGAGAGAGAGAGAGAGAGAGAGAGAGAGAGAGAGCGCATATTCGTATCCATGTGTATTTGAACGTTTGTATGGGCCTATGATGAGTATGTGTATTGTGTGTATATATATATATATATATATATATATATATATATATATATATATATATATATATATATATATATATATATATATATATGAGATGGATCTTATTTATTTATTTTTATATTTTTCGAATATTTCGTGAATATGACAACAAAAATGAGAACAACAGTCCGAACAATATAAATAGTGTAAATAATTAGAATACCTCATTTCAGAATTATAGACAGATATAAATTGTACAATGTCTAAGTACTTTCGGCCATTTTTAACCGTTATCAGTAGCGTTTTCTTTATTTGTGCGATGTCTTCAATCTCAAATATTGCTTTTTGGCGTGTTCACGTTACTATCGCTATCGTCATTTTTGTTTTAGTTGTTTCTTTAATGAAATATATTTACTATGTTTGTTCCTAAATTTGATATTTTACCAACATGGTATAAAAAAACAATAGGCCTTCAATAATGCCTAACATAGGAAGATCTATTCATTAGATATTGGACAATTTATATTTAAATATTCTTTCACACTCAGTAACCCCTTCTGCGTGCTATTGGCTCTATTGCCTTGCTTCGGGTGAATTAAAAAAAATAATTGTGAATTAATTTGGGTGATTAAAAACAAATATGTACCGGAACCAAGAAAAAGATACAAAACATGGAAAGTTTTTAATCCTTAAGAAAGAATATCCATTAACCAAACATGTATAAATTAAAAATTGCTGCTAAACTACACTTAGTATATTTAGGAAGATATATTCCTTTAAATGTCATTTTTAGTTGATATTTGAGTAGACTCTCCGTTTATCTTCGGAATTCTATAATAAGACAATCACAACAACTTTCAATCTGGGTTGAGAGTAAAGAAAATGCGTGTATCAATTAGGTTTAATTTGCAAAACCTTTATTACATTTTAAAAGTGTTAATCATAAGTTATGTTTTTTAATAAATATAGTAAAAATGATAAAGAGACGAATTTTGATTATCGATTATATTGATATATCTCTTGGTGCCGCAATTATAATTCCAAAAATGATAATTATGATGAATAATTATTTGGTCTTTTCGAACGGCTTAAGGAGGTAGAATTGAAACACTATAGCATTGATTGTAATAAACTTGGATATCTTATTGGTACCCACTGAACACAGAACTTCGCTACATTGTCAGGGGTCTCTGCCATGAGCTTATTCAACAGTCCTGTACACCAGTAGATAATTACTAACAAAGCTAAATGAGGATCACACACAAAACACAAACTAGTTAACTATTACTATTTGAGAAACGCTATAAAATATGTGTAAGGTTTGTCTATACAAAAGGACACTTCTCAATATCTGACCAAATAGACAGATATCTTTTATTTCTTCTTTTCAGTACTCTCCTCTCACACACACTCACTCTTGCTCTCTCTCTCTCTCTCTCTCTCTCTCTCTCTCTTTTTTTTCTCTCGCGTATGCGCGCGCATTCATTTGCGTATAATATTCTTCGTTTGTAGATTTTTACTCAGATTGATTTTGTCTGGAAATAAATTAGAATAAATAATCCTCAAACGAAAATAAAACCCACTAGCAATGGTATGAGGCACAAACTTTCTCACCATCATTCGATACTCGGCAATTCATTTAAATATTTGCTCAGCCATTCAATTCTGACATAAGGTCAAAATGGTGAGGCATCAAGAAAAAATTTCCTGAATTAGCAATTTGATGAGAGACCGGATAAATATAACGCTAGAACAAGCATCCTCTAGAGTTGAATGCACTTTCTTTCTGGATTTCTAGAGTAAGGGTTACTAATATTCACTGATTCTTTCAAACGAACATCCTTATTTTTATAGTTTTTATCGCAAAGTTTCGAGTAGTCTACCTTTAGTTTTCTTATGTTATTAGTATCTGCTGACGTTCAGGTGATGTCGAACAGAAACCTCCATTCTCAGAGGTAGTTAGTTATATTGTACTAAACCTTTGTTTCGATTATTATTTTTTTTTTCCTGGGTATTCCGGATGTCGGCATTGACAACGTTTTCCTTTTATACTGCTCTGTGTTCTCTACTTAGCAAATGTACATCCACTCTTCTGGGACAAAGAGTCGAATTTACCAACCCTCCCTCTTTATGTCGATTTGAAAGAAAAAAAACAGACATTTAACTAACATTTGCACCTTAAGTTCTTCGTTCTCTGCTTCTTACAGTTTAAAGTCTTGTAATAAAAAACAAAAATAAAAATTATAGCAACTTCTATTTTTTCACAACGCAAAGAAACAAGCGTCTATAAATTTTTCCTTGAATAAATTTCCTCCATTTTTCTTAAGCCTTGTCGTTTTTTCGTTCCTCTATCATCGGCTTAAGCAAATTATCTTTGCACACTCAAGTGCTTCGTACTTCTACTTCAACTCATCTTCACACATGGATAATTGTAATTCACTACGCACCAAGAAAGACTTCCAACTTCCAGTTCTGCGAAACAAAGCATCATTCCACCACGTATGGATTTCTTTACTGAGAAATTCTGAGTAAAATTGTTAAGATTTCGACTGTCAGGAACGGAATAAAAATAAAATTTGTTGGGTGAAAAGTAACATACTTCAAGCGGCAAGACGTTTCCATGCAAATGGTTCATTTCTCAATTTTCCGTGGCTTCTAGCTCCGCTGAATATATTTTTGTTTCTTTTCCAAAATTAAACAAAGTATGAAATAAAAGATAAATTGTTATGTATTTTGGCATTTTTCATGGGCACACGGTTACCCTCTTATGTCTTCCTCACTTCTTTTTATCTATCGAACAACCAGCATTTAGCTAGATTTATCAATCTTTTTACCTTGGATTTTTCGTTTCTATATAGATCAATATTTATACCTACCTAAAGTAGTTTATGTCTTGATTAAAGATCTGTTCAAATATATCTATCAAACTACTGTACAACTTTGATCTATGTATTTTTACATCTGTCTAGCTGACCGACTCAGTTGCATCTATATCACTCAATTCATGACTATCTATTCTTTATTTCATTCTGTTCAATTTTTGGTTTCATATGTATATATATATATATATATATATATATACATATACACTTTTATTTGTATCTATTTATTTTGTCATATCCATATGCCGGTCCCTACGTTTACCCCCGTTTTAGTTACAATAAAAACAAACAAAATTTATTCCATATTTCAAAGTGTTTATTCCTCTCTGAGCTCAAGAAATTTCCAACGATTTGCATTCTGTTTCAGATTTCATTTTCACAACGCTACTCGACACCTGCAAATTTATTATCCTCATTTTTCTGACTTTTCTTAGTCTTTCTTTAACCTTTCAGAGCTTTAAAATAAAATTTCATCCTTCTTTGTTTTGCTTTTACTGTATTTCTTTCGTGACTTCTTGGAAGAAGTGAATTTATTTTAAAGATCACCAAAATAATTAACCATTTTTCCCTTCACGACATGTTGAACATACGCGTTTTTCGAAACTTTTCATTTCAAAATTTTCTGATGAACGTGTCTTTTTCATGCATTTTTACTGCCTATAACCACTGGTCAAATTTTACATACAACAGTGTGTCAATCGTATTATTATTTTTACATCTTCTGACTTTGTAATCGGAGGCAAATTTTTTTTTTTTTTTTTTTGGCATAGTACTCGATTCAAAATGGGAGTTCATTTGGAAAGCTTTAAGTCTGCGACGGAAAATGTAAATTAGAAAAAAAGCGATTAGTTAAAAAAAAGAACACATTTTAGAAAGAAAAAGCGAAGAAGAGAAAAGGGATACCAAGTAGAAAAATGAAGAAAGAGTCTGAATAAAAAAAGGTTGAAGAAAATTGAGCAAACACGAGGAAAGGGTATCGAAAGACATAAGAAAGAAAGAAAGAAAGAAAGAAAGAAAGAAAGAAAGAAAAAAATAATGTAACAAGTAAAAATATTTGAATGGCATAAATGCTCGTGAAAGAAAAAGCAAAAAAAAAAGAAGAATTGAAAAGAACAAACGTCTGAAAAACGAAAGTTTAGAATCGAACCAAAAATTCCATAATAAAAACAGTAATGACGTAAAATAGCGATGTGTAAAGAAGAATTTTAATGACGAATAAAGGTGATGTTTGTATTGATGTAATAGCGCTGATAATGTACACGAGTTGGCTGTAAACAATAAAGTAGGCAGGGTTGTCACTCTCTTCGGTGACAGCATTGGCAATGGATCCTGTGGTTCGAGGGTTTTGAAAAGAATCGAGGATAACCGGCCGTATGCCAGTTGCCCGCGAGCAAACGCTGAATAAATATCCACTTAGAAGAATGTAAACCTTTGCTGCCGGTTGGAATGGATAATGTTGTAATGTTGAAGTAAAAGAACGAGAAAGAATGAAAACAATGATCAAGAGAATAGGACAAAAACTTAGAAAAATAAGATGATGGTCGGCAGCTGGCGTGAAAGCATAAGCACTTTGCCAAGGCCAACGCGACTGTCACTGTTATCATCTATATTAATCAGTGTCCAATCAAGGTGTATTATTCTTTTTAGTCGACGAAACGTTCTTCTAAGTTATGCATTTGTGTGGATGTTACTATTTTTGTATATGAATGGGTAAATATTCATTTATCAGCGTCGTTAGAGGATTTTGTGGAGTAATGAATTAAAATCTATAAGTAGACATGAACAGGGTAAGATTAGATAGATAGATAGATAGATAGATAGATAGATAGATAGATAGATAGATAGATAGATAGATAGATACATGCTGATTGACATTGTTTCTAGGCAAGAAAATATATCAGGTACTCAAGTTATATAACCTTTTCAGCCACCCGATAAATCCTAAATGGATCAACTAAATCCTATATACGGAGTAATTTAGACATGAAAAATATGTGATACTTAAGTACTTACTTTGTATCTCGCACTTCAAATATGAAGAAGAATTATTCGAGTTGAAGAAAATAACATTTGAAATTTTAGTATGAGCGTAATTTCAATACTGATGCCGAGAGGGTGGAGACAACTATCTCAGCCATTAATCATATCTAAAGCAAGCCATTAGCTGACAGATAGAAACAGATTTAGTTAGCTAACATTTTTACAAGAACAGAATTGGGTTTGTATTTGCTCGTCTTGTGTGTGCGTATGTGTGTGTCTGTTAGAGAGAGAGAGAGAGAGAGAGAGAGAGAGAGAAAGAGAGCACGCGTGTGTATGTGTGTGTGTTTGTGTGTGTAAAGATTTCAACTCAAATGGAACACCACAGTCTAGTAGTTCTGTGACTATGTTGGGTTGTGGTGTTCAAATTGATGAAAAGGTAGGAATTTTTTTAAAAAAATGTATGTAACACAATATATAACATAATAAAAATATCAAATTACAGAAAATTCAGAAAAAAAAATCAAACTTCGAATTACCGGGCCTTACTGGCACAGAGGAAATCGATTCAAAACAACTGAAAATATATCTATGTTAGTCTCATAATATTTAAATGGCTACCATTCTTTTCTTGTAATATTTTTAAGATGCGTACCTATTCAAATCCATAATCGAATTTATAGATAGATAGATAGATAGATAGATAGATAGATAGATAGATCTGTATATGACAATAAATCACTCGAAATGGATTGACATTGATTGGAACTGTTTAGAATGATGTGAAGCTTTTTGAAAAAGGTAAAATTTGGATAAAGTCGTTGACTTGATTTTAAACACTCTCACGTAATACTGAAACCTAATCAAAATCCAAATAAATAAAATGCAAAATGGCCAATAAAGAAAACTGTAAACGACGTCAAGAAGGATTTAAAGATCTCTCATTTACAATTCAAACGCACAAAACGATTTCTTATGGTTTAAAAGCAAAAATAAAAATAAGGATCTGATGAATGTTCCCTTCAGTAAAATAAAACCAAGTGAAAGTGTTTGGTTTGATCAAAAGGTTTTTACTGCTGAACTCATAGACAACTGCCCAAATAGTTGTCTTGATAAAGTCGCTAAAACTATTTCAGAGATAAAGTCATTTCTATCAATAAAAACCAATATTTTATTATTATAAACCAGAATCAAAACCCAAATGTATAAAATACAGATATTTTGGATTTGTTTTATTTGAAAGGTACCTTCAGGACCTGATTGATCATGGCTTTAAACAATTTCCTATCTTTAGTAGCTCTAATTAATGTGTCCCTTTACTATCCTTCAAACTACCTGTTAAGTCATTTATTTACACAAGCTCCTTAAATTTGTTACGTTGTTTTCTCTTAAGCTCTTTTGCCATCAATGTATCCTGTGTGTGTGAAATCATATTTCAGATACTTAAGAAAGGCTTCACCTTTCAGTAAACTCAAACGGTCAATCTTGTTTAAATCGTATCTTTTTTTGTTTTAGGTTAATAAAATATAGCCGTTTTATTCGCCTGATTTAAATCCTATCAACGTCACTTCCATTTCAGACGTAAATACCTGTTCCAAATTCCAGTAAAAGGCAAATTGTTCTTATCAAAGGCAGTATATATTCTAAAAGAGTTGCGTGGTGCCGTGAGAAATGTTAAAATCATTTAATTCTTGTCATTTTGCTTAAATGTTGAAAAAGATTTATAAAAAAAAATAGTAGTTGTCTTAACGTAATAAATCGGTTTCTTCTTTAAAAACTGTTGCCTCGACCTGTAGGATATGATCAATATTAAAACATTTGGCTTAGAATAAAGTAAATTCAAACTGGACCGAATCTCTTTAAACACTTCACAAAATGATCCTGGATCTTGAACTGGCTTACTGCACACCTTTTCTGAGACGCTGATACAGTGTTCTGATCAGTTATAATGATGAAGTTGTTTGTTAAGTGTTCTTTTTGGTAGAAATGAATTATCTTTTCGTTAGAAATATGTATTCAAAGCGATACCTCAATGTCTAACATTGCTAATGTTATTGTGACTACTAGAACCCATTGAAACAGTCTTTTATTTATCAAAAGTAAGACGTTTTGCATTACTGTCGAAGTGATTTTCTTGAGGAGATTCATTATTTTTAGCTTCAACAGTAGAGAAAAGGCCTTACCAGGAAGTACTTTCCACCATTATTCTTCTTCAGACAAAGATCCAGGAAAGTACATGCAGGAAAATCGACAATCGCGCCATTTTTAACCAGAAAAAAAACTTGCATTATTTCTTTCTGTTTTTTCATGGAGAATTTACAGAGTGAGATTTTTTTTCCACGCATTGAGAGAAGTTTAAATGTTCTATTTCTCAAATATAAACATTATTTTAGCGTTGCATATGGTCGTCAAGATAATTGACTATGTGTCCACATTTAAAGAGTATATGGTGTGAAATGAAAAGATTAATTTTTAAATTATTGAAAACTTCGGCTTATAATTTTTTGAATTATTTCAGTAAGTAAAGTCAGTTCATTAGAGTCCGATTAATTTATGTGATAATAACATTGATTCATCTCTAAATGTCAGAACAATGAGGACGAAATGACCGAAACAGAAAAGGAAGATACGCGTTAGAATATAATATATAGAATAATAATAACATATAATTTGACAATACTTTATTTCAGTAATTCTATGAAATTCGGGGAATGCATAATCTGAAATGTAATTAGCGAAATGATAATATGGCCTGATTAATGAAATAACGACAATATTATTTCACACCCAATTCACAAACAGAAAACTGATATTCACTTGTGAAATTTTCAAGCAATATAGCTAGCAACATTCGAACGAGATAAAACTCTCTATTAAATTGTATTAGCTATTAAAATTCAGGAATGGGAATATTTAAAGAAGGCATCAAACTACTGAACAAATGTATTGAGTAACAAATGCGACACAATTTATCATTTAGAAAAATATAGATACTTTGTAAAAAAATCAGATGTGTGGTTGATGTGAAGAATAGCGACTCGGAATGAAAAACGGAGAGCCGAGTTCGATTTCCAGTAGGCACAAATACCCATTTAGGGGTTAAATAGTAAAACTTGTATATGAAAAACCCTTGTTATTTTCAATAAATTGTTAATGCAATATCCACTCAAAATTATTCTTCGAATACCAAATGTTTTGAATAACTCACAAAGTTGATAAGCCGTCAAAATCAAATAAATAAATAAATCAAATTGTAGACAGTCCATTACACAGAAAGTTTCAATGCCATGTTAGTTACACAGATTAATGAGAGATAGACAATCGTAAAAGAAGGCCTCATTTTCACTAACGTTTTATTTTCTCTACGTAATATAATAATTTAACATGAACATGGCTGACAACAGAGAGCAATGATGACACAGAAGCGTGTATACTTTTATTTTATAGATTAGGCAAAAATAGTTCATAAGTTACGACACAAGTATCTGTTTGAACTGCAAGGAAGTTGGGAAGGATGTTAGAATATCCCAAAACTTACAATGGGAACAAACAGATTGTATACGGATAGAAAATGACTAGAAAATGAATTGAGTTGGTACACACAGATAGAAAGGGGTGTAAGACAAGGATATCTCTTCTCACCGGGTTCATTCAACCTCTACAACGAGGCTATCTCCTAAGATAGATGGAGATCCTACCAGGATTTAATATCGGTGGACACAATATTAATCATATGAGATATTCATGACAGTGTGCTGATAACAGATAGACAAAGAAAACTACAGGACCTCCAAGACAAGGTAGTAAAGGACAGCGGGAAGAAAGGACTACTCAGCAATTGGAAGAAAACGAGAAATATGGCTGTCAGCAAGACAAAAAATAAACAAGATGCCAGTTACCAATTGGAGACATCAAAATCAAACAAGTACGGAAAATTAAATATCTGGAGATGTTTTAACAGATGACGAAAAATGTAACACCATAATCCGAAGGCCCTTTACAATAGGAAAATATATGTTCCAAAAAGTATTATTAAAAAACAGGAGAGCATAACGTGTTTGTGTAAATGCATATAGGAACAAGGCGGAAGAAGTATAGACAAACTTTGTTAAGAGGTCAGAAGATAAGAAGTTGTGGCGAGTCATAATGGCGCACGTCCTGAAGGGACATGACACAAAGAAGAAGAAGAAGAAGAAGAAGAAGAAGAAGAAGAAACGAAGAAAAGGCTAGGATGAAGGTAATAAAACATATTGTCGGAGTTACCTCCTCCTTCTGTCCTTGAACTGGCAGAGGAACGGGTCTTTTCGACCTTGACCTCTCATTCATACTCCTCACACACTCTTAACACGTCAGAGGGACTAGCAAATCCCCTTTTTAGTTAGGCTATATTACAAACCTAGTTGTAATATACATCTAGTCATTTTTAGACATTAGTTATCTTTGGCTAACCTTGTAGTATTTTTTTATAGAGACTTTTCGGTTAGCTTAGCCAATTTCTCTTGCTGGTCCCCCTCGACACAAGACAGTGATTTCTCCCAAGCTTTGAGGAGGCTGTCGGCGGCCGCAACGGTCGTCTACACAGGCCCCTTGGCCTTCATTGGCCAAGGGCGCCGATCTACGGGCTGTGTATACGCTCCCATTTCTTTTTGTCTGCCAACTTGACGATAGTTGGGAACTTTCTTTCTCTCTCTCTCTTCCTTCCCAACACGTCAAGTTGGCATCCCGGCAATGACAACAACGTTGGCAACACGAACTGCTGCAACAAGTTGGCATCCCGGCAATGACAAACAACGAGTTGGCAACACGAACTACAGCAACAAGTTGGCACCCCAGCAACGACTCAGCTTCAACAACCAACAAAGATCATCCTGGCATCACTCAACATCAACAACCACCAAGCGATCATCCTGGCAACAACTCACATCAGCGTCAACCCCCCAACAACGATGATCCTAGCAACTGCCAACCTCGACCATCAATGCCTGCACTAAAACTTCTGCAGTATCCAGCACTCCTGCAGCATCCGGCTCACTCCTGCAGTATCCAGCACTCCTGCAGCTTCCAGCACCTCCACCGTTTCCGACCATCTTCATTTCCTTTTCCTTTTAGAATAAACCTCTATATATCATATATATCCTCGTTCTGTCGTCCATATTGTTTCACGGTCAGATTTAACGTCTTCAAAAATGTTAGCGGGCCTCTTGTGACCTCGTTCACCCCTTTCCGTGATACGGGGCCACTGGACCGCCCGCTACAATATTCTGTATGCCATTGAAGCATTAAAGTTCCTGATAATGACGGGCAGGGGTGAACATACTCGACAGTTTGGACAGTTTCTTTGTGAATTTGATTTTGGTATACGACAACATTTATGCAAACTAGAAAAACGTCATTAAAATTTTACTAAGATATACATTAATTTTCATAAAACTTATTTAAATGAATTCTTTCTTCTTCAGTAAATATATATATATATATATATATATATATATATATATATATATATATATATATATATATCAGTGACTAATACATATAACATTTTATTTTTTTCAATAATTTTGACGATTATTTTTCGATCTGAATTGACAACCATCAAATTTCACTATATTTTTCCTATCTTGTTATTGTCGTCGATTATATTTATTTTGCCTACATTTTCTGTTGCCACACCGCCACACCCTTTCTCGGATAGAGTAATCACGTTTCCATCAGAGCTCAAACTTTTCATTTTGATACCAGCTTCGATAGTCGGATTCAATCATAGCAAAACTTTCGCCGAAGTAAGGCGAAAAAAAGTTGTTTTTTCACTGTCTTCAAGAATCCCAGCGTGTTTTCTCATCACCCACCTCCGAAACCGCGCCATCCTATTTCCATCTACCTCTCACAGACATACCTTTAACAACACTGAGATTTTAAAGGGACGCATCTCCACGACATAAAAATTATTTACAGCTGAAATCCTTTACGTCTTATCTCCCTTTATGCCAAGATGTCAGAAAAGAAGTCGATCTTTCTTTATAGCTATCTTTACTAACACTAGTTTAGTTATATAGAGTAACGGTTTTTAACCCCGTCTTTTGATCGTGTTTTGGGCGTGAAACTCGGTAGCTCCGGATGTATTTCTAGTTATCATATATATATATATATATATATATATATATATATATATATATGGTAAGAATAAAACAAAAACTTAAGATAAGCCAAAAGCTTAAAATATAAAATAAACTGCTAACATCGAATATAATAATAATACGAAATCCGCTACTCAGAGTTTCATGCAATGTCAATTATCAGACTGATCTATTCCGCCTGATGTTTACCATTACATGAAACTATTAGTTTAATGAAACTGTTTAATATATATATATATATATAGAGAGAGAGAGAGATGTGCGTGTATGTGTATGTGTATAGATAAAAATTGATTGTGTTTTAGTGAATAACTGATAGCAATGTTAGGTACCTCCACAAAATTGCTACAAAAAAAATATAGCATGAAAAAAAACGATGTAATAAATTTTTATCGGCTTAAATATATATATCATTCTTAAGAAGAAACACCAAAGTATTTTTTGATTATTTTTAAAATTTTTTTACTCATTCTTATCAGGTCCGAAATTTTATTTAAAAAAGTTGTTTATTTCTGTCATCAAAATTACTTAAAAAAAGTAGCTATCAGCCATTTTTTTCTAATTTTGTAAACAAGTTAAAATCCTTGTTTATAATTATTCCAAAAATCATTTCTACGTTTTTCAAAATTAATTTGACTAAAATTAGCAAATTTAAAGATTATTTAAAATATTTTGAAAAAAGCTTTTACTTACTTTTTTCGAATAAAAAAGTTGTTCGAAATAAAAAGTAGGCGATCTGAACTGTGTTGTCATTTTTCAAGCGCTGATTGATACCTGTCATCACATATCGACAGCTAACGTGAGATACGCTTTATCATACAGATGGTCATATGTGACGTAACGTTTTTTTTGGTTTTTTTTACGTGAATCAGCTTATGTACTACCCCGTAATTAGTAGATAATAAAAAACAAAAAATTAGCATTCCAATTTCCTTTATTTTGTTATTTTATTATTACTGGAACTTAAAACATAACTTTGTTGATACTATCTATTGTTACGAGGATGCATTTCTATAATAAGGGATTCCTTTGAGTTCTACTTGTTATTACAAAAAAGTTTTCATTCATGAAGTAGTTGTAAAATAGAGAAATTAGAAATAGAATGTTTAGAAGATTCTAGATCATTCTAGTATATTCGAGAAAAATCTAGAAATATGCAAATTAGGTGTTAGCCCCTATAAAAATGGGATTTTGGAAAAGGGTTGTCAGTGCTGTCAGTATCAACTCCGGCTTTTGATTCAAGGACTATTATATCCAGCCGAAAGAATCTCTATAAAAAGTTGCCGACCAACCAAAACCCAAAAGAGAATTTCATGGAACAAAGTTGGTAAATAGAATTTTGACTAATTTTCATTGACCAAACTAAAAATTAATATTTATTTACACACCTTTGTGGATTTCCAAATATAGCACTTAGATTACTTCACTAGCCCTAAAGTGATAAAGATATATGATTCCCTTTCCTTCTTCCTCGTAACACTCCGCCAGTAACTCTTTGTTTTCTGTTTTGTAGGCTACAATTGTTTATCCTGTATATGTTTTGTTCTGTTTTAGTAAATTAAATATTTGTTTGTGATTTAGCTCTGTGTTGTGGTAAATCATTTTTTTTCCTTTGTTACAATTATCAACACGTAACACTATAGAGATAATAAATACTATAAATAATGAAATCTACGCTTACACTCAAGCCACGTGACCTTCCGTACTTTTTAATGACAAACCATTTAAGCGCTTTTTATCAAAACATAATTACATTTCTTCATTAGTGGGGATCATCGGATGGGTCCAAATTATACAATTTTCAAATCCCTAGACAATGACGAGTTAAGAAAGAGAAGTACAAAGGTCGATGGTGCTGTTATTTATTTTTATAATTTTTTTAAAAATTTAATGAAAAAGTGTTAAAATTTCGATTTAAAATTAAAGAAATGAGAAATAATTGTATTAAAAATTCAATTTTCATTGAAAAAATTTTTTGCTTTCAGAAATTATTGTCCATATTCATACGAACAAATAAAAACAAATAAAAGCGTTTGAGATTAAATAGTTTTTATTGAGTTTTGTATGTTACAATTCAGAGCTGATTTTCAGGTAATGGGTTCATTAAAAAAAAACATGATTTACATTCTTCAAAGCCTTGTGCTTTAAATATTGTAATCACTAAAAACCGATGGTATGGAATTTTTGAGTTTTTCATAAAATTAGATATGGGGTGTTAATAAAAATAAAAAAAAATATTTCTGCCATGACTTTAACAAAAAAAAACATATTCATAATAATTTCGATCATCTGTGAATATTTTCTGAAAGTTTCATTAACATCTGACAATTATTTTTTTTTTTTACAAGATTTTCCAAATTAATAGGTATAAATACCAAAAAAAAAAACGCGCTAAAAATTATCTATGTTATTTTGTATCCCTTTTTGCAAAAAAAGATAAACAAGGTTTTTTAAATCAAAATTTAGAATATTCTAAAAAGATGGAAAAATTCTGAAAAATAATTAAAAACAAATTTGGTCTATCCTCTTCATAAAAACATAAGCATTTTGACGATAAAATTTTGTTTTCATAAATTTTGGCGTCTTTTTCATCAGACTATGCTCTATTTTTTTGCAATTTCGCGGAGGTACCTAAAACGGTTTCCCCTTGATCATAAATTTGTGACGGTCACAATTTTGGCGATTACAAATCGGTATCA
Source organism: Acanthosepion pharaonis (assembly GCA_903632075.3). Lineage (NCBI taxonomy): Eukaryota > Metazoa > Mollusca > Cephalopoda > Sepiida > Sepiidae > Acanthosepion > Acanthosepion pharaonis. The sequence goes on along the minus strand of CAHIKZ030001968.1, from coordinate 188,548 downwards.
CTGGACATATTTGATGTTACAGCACACTGACTGTATTTAGTTTCTAATTGCAGGTTTCTTTAAACTATAAGCATTGAACACTCCGTTTTTGATAAAGTTAGGTACATGTTTCCTTTTTCTGACTTTGCATAGTTATGATTTCATTTTGTGACTTCTTTTTTGCTTTCAGTTGATGTGTTCTGTCTATATACCCATACATATACATGTGTATATGTTTCTAATGGCATCTTAGATCATTCCGACTGAAACGATTTCAATCAACAATTACCGATTCTGATAAACTATTCTTAGCTTAATAAACGCCTATATATTGCACTGCCCTACAGTCTTCTATATATATCTATAGTTTTTTATTTTAGTGTCTTTCCTTTTTGGTGCTTCAAGATCTTCCAGTTAACTGCCTTTACTCAATCTAAGCACAGTTATTTGTTTTGTATAGAAATGCTTATGTATGCTAGAAATCTCATTTCTAGAATACCACAATGGCTGTCAGACAGTGGGAAAATATGCACATGGGATAATCACGCTCCAATAACTACCGCCCTAACACAAATACGGGTAAATGTATAAATTGTTACAGCCATTGTTAACCTCGACTGAAGCTATTATCACCATCATCCTTGTTCGTCGTCGTCGTCGCTATGTCATTTTTTAACTTCCCCTAATAGTAAGATTCACTCCGTGTAAAATTATTGGTAAAGAGCTCAGTAATAGTCGAAGTCTCTCCTGCGAAACAAGCTTGTTAACACTCTACAGCAGGTGGCTAATATGCTTCTATTTCCCATATTTTCTCCGAAAAACCTACAACGCATGGGGCCAGATAATCTTTTTTTTTATATCCCATCGAAATAGGTCGTTGCAAAAATGCAAATCACTCTTGTGTTGACAATTTGACTGACATTACTCTTGGCTGCAGATTTCCTAATTCCACTCAATCCCATCCACCTCAGAAGTGTTATCAGCGAAAAAACTAGATGAAACCCAAAAAAGAAAAAAAAAAACACTTTCGAAGCACAATCGGTCGATTGATGGAAATCAGAGATGACGGCAGAAGTCAGACGATTCCGGAATGAAGAGGAAGGAGTGGGTGACAAATGATGTATGGATAAAAACACTGTGTGTGTCGCGCGCACGCACACACACACACACACACACACACACACACACACACACACACACACACACACAAATACGTAAAGCTAGCTTGGTAGCTAGCTAGATAGATTAGTTTTATTTTGTTAGTTCATACAAAATTGTATTTTCTTTCATTCAGTACATATCTTGTTCCGTCATTTCACTATATTTATCGATATATTTATCGAAATCCTTAGTAGTTAAAATGAATTTAATTTTCATGTTCCTACCCGTAAAATCGAACTTCAAAAATCAAAATTAAAATGCTTTAAGTCATTGTTAATATCCACTTCCTTTCCAATACATCTCATTTCAGCGATGTACATGCAAAACCTATATATGAATAGCACATGATGTCTGAAGTGTTCCACTAGATAGCAAGCAATCTCATTGAGAGAGCAGCCGTCCATCGTGTCTGGAGAAAACTCAGTCTCAAATCAGTGATGATGAAAAGGTACTAGTTGGATTTTTTTTAAGGGATTGAAAATTACAAACCAGCCATCCGCCCCGGCACACGCACATTGAGCCAAGTTTGAGGAGAGATAACTTGCTAGGCATGGATTACTTTACTTGTTGGGGACGCTACCATAAACTGTGGTATCATCTGCATAAATGTTTACTAATGTTACTAGACAGATTGTTAATAGAAAAAGAGAAAAGAGCATTGGGAGAATCATGCATTAGTCTCATCGGCTTCAGAAACGTCCTTTATGAGAGAAAGGACTTGATAATTACGTAGACTTTTCAATTGATGCCCCAGATTGAAAGTTTGTGTAGGAACACACGTTTGAGATATCTACAGCAATTGTTCTCGTGATGAAGATACCAACAATCGCTTCATTTATTTTCGTTGTAATGACAGTTAAAACATCAGCAATGGACCAAGATGAACGAAATCCAGACTGCGTTTTTTTTTTTTTTTTTTTTTTTTTTGTTTTTTTTTTTTTTTTTTTTTATTTGTTTGTTTTTGTTTGATATTTTTTATGATTTGAGCAACAATCTCCTTACTGAGAATAGGTTTAACAATTTTACTGATAACATTAAAGAGGCTAATGAGGCGACATGGTGACGGTATGAATGCTCCCCCGCATTCTTGAAAACAGATAAAATAATTCTCTTTTCACAAACTAAGGAAATATTTATTTCCTTCGTGCAACAGTTAAACAACTTTGGAGATAGCCCAGGGATAAGGTTCTTAAGGTCAACAACAAGGAATTTGTCCGGACCATTAATATTCGTAGAATCAAGTAGTTTGGTTTGGAAAACATCCCGAGTCGAGATTGTAACATCATGGAAATTGTGCTCCATTAGCGAGGAGACATCTCTAGTTGTCGTATGGAGTTTAAGGTTTTGTTTTGTTTTTTTTTTGCAAAGTCTGAATGCGACAGGACTTGTTACACCATTTTATGGTGATAGAGATGACAGCAACAATTACTACATTCAGGCGTGTACCAAACTGAATAGCTGACCATTACTGATATTACTTGTGAGGAATCAAACTTTCAATAACGGAAAGAATCCACGTAGAAATGAAGGAAGCTATTCTTAATGCGCCACTTCTGAACAGTGTTGAAAGAGGAGTGTCAACAATGAAAGATTTGAAACTATCCCAATCAGCTTTCATGTATCGATAAATTGTCACTTAAAATGGGAGATCAGCGGATGCGTTTGGTTTTGTATCAATCTTGACAGAGATCAGTAAGTGGTCTGAAAGGTCCGAGGGAGGTGACACTACAGAAGAACATTTACTATGATAGGTGATGAGAAAAAAGTTTAGAAGATTTGGGTGAGACCTAATATACAGGGGACACGATTAGACTAACCCATGATCTGCGTCAGTTCGTAATTAATGTGAGAAATCATAGCAGTATTTACCTTCTTCATCGGTTTGTTTGATTGGAATAATCACTCCTAATGTTAAACAATGAAAATCACTACAACTAATATTATCATTCTCAGTTATTCAATCAAACAACACAATCGTCATTTTGAGGTTGGTATTAAAGATGAAAGGAGTATTATAAGCGAAAAGCACATGAACGGGAACCCAGGGTCCTCTTTAGTTGGGTCATTGACACACTGTTATATATACAATAAATTTCAGGTGACTCTTTCTGATTGTAAATATATTTTCTTGTCTTTATTATTCTCTTTAAATCTTTTTCCTTTCTTACATGTACTGTATCCATTGGTAGAACAAAATCTTTGTCGCTTCAAGTCTCTATTTCATCTATCAGCATTTGCATCCATATGAATTAAATATAGCTCTTTGTTTCTAATGTTTTTTTCGCTATCTCTTAACACTTAGCAAATAATTTCCACAACGAATCTTTTGCTATTCCTATGCTCCTTCGGATTTCTTTGTCTCATTTTCCGACATCCTTTTGCAAAGAGTTAAACTTCTGTTTGATTTCGGTGTTCTCAATACGTAGCTCATAACCTGAGTTGTCTCTTTTGCTGACAACCATCAATTTTGCCTTACATTTGTCGTGTCCATAAAAAATTAATAAATAAAAATTAAATTAAATTAATTATAGTGTCAACATTAATTATAATAAAATAATTATGACAATTATAATTATCATCAGTTCACTCTGAAACAATGAGAATCTCCTCTACACATGCAAATACGCGACGTTCTCACTATCGAACATGCAGTCAACACGGAAAAGCAGTCAACACGAACTGGCCGTCAACACGTGCGTTAACGAAAATTTAGGCTCCTTTTTCTTTCCAAATCATAATAGTAACATTTATCTTTTAGCACTCAACAAAAATTCGAGGTAAAAAAACCCAGACACTTCTTGGATTTTTCTACTAAATTATCTGGACAGTCATTACACACATCTACAAAAATACATACAGGAATGACTGTATACACATTACTTATTGTTTATGTTATCATTCTGTCCGATTCCGATCCATATATGATCTACATTTGACCATAAACTCATAATTTTACTTTCCAACACCACATAGCCAGATAGCAAATAATATTTCTGTTGTTTCCATGTCTTGTTTCTCATTTTTACGGGCATTTTTGTATATATAAATGCTTGGTTGATTTATAATTATTTACTATAATATTGTATATTTAGAGTTATAACTCTCCTACACATTTCATTTGATTATCGTTAGATTAGGTTCAGCAAATCTCTACGGCAACTTTTGTCGGTAGTTGATGGCGATGACTTTTTTTATAAGTCGCCTTTCTTTTAAAACCTCCTTTTCCATGACGCATTGGTTTCTTCTTCTTCTTCTTCTGTTTCTGCCATATATCTCTCCATCTCTTTTCTCTATATCTCCTTCCTTTCTCTCTCTATCTACTTTTCACTCATTCCTTCTATTCTCCATTATGTTTCTTTTCTAATATCTTATACTCAAATCTTTCTTTTCTTTCTCTTTTTCTCTTTCGTTTTATTCTTTATTTCTTCCATTTCTTCCTTTGTTTTTCCCACATGACCTTCAACTATTTCCACACCTCTTCCTCTCTTTTTAGACCTCTCTCTCTCTCTCTCTCTCTCTCTTTCTCTATCCATCCGAATATTTTTTACTTTTTTTTTTTATCTTTTCCCAGTCGTTAACATTTTACCCCTTTCTTATTCTCTTCCTTTTACTTTCTATCATTTTCCTCTCACGGCGTCCAACGTTTTTCTCTTTTACTTGTAAAATATTTTTGTCTGCGTTTCTATCACCCTCTTCCATTTTCTGCTCGTTTAATTCTTTCTTTCCTTCTTTTTATTTCGTTTTAAACCTCCCCCCTCCCTCACTCTCTCACTTTCTCTCTCTCTCTCTCGTTCTTCTTCCTTGTGTCATTATCTTTAGCGTCTGCAAAGTTTTTCTCTTTATTTTTCTCACTCTTTTTCAGTTAAATTCCCATCTTCACTTTCTTTTTTCTCTCTCAATATTTCCTTTCTCTCTTCCGTCGCATTCGCCTGATATTGCATCTTTAGATTAACATTTATTACAATCTTTACATTATTTTGTTAATGAAACAAATTTCTAAAGCAGTTCTTTGCTGATAAAGTTAAACTATTCTGGGTGGAATTATGACCTTGTCAGACAGATGACCAAAGATATCCTCAATATGTTGTTCAATAAAGTTACTGCCAAAATAAAAAAGTGCCTTCTATTTTTACTTAGTAAACCGAACGAAATTATTATGTAGACAATTTAATACCACCCCAATCCTCTGTCATGGCCTTTGTTGAAATGGATTTTATAAATTAGGGGATGTATATTTTCTGTTCTTCAGTTAGTAGGTTGCTAACGTCGAGATAATCTGAGCTACTGTAAGAAACTCGTGGTTAGTGCATGAATTCTCAATTGTCGTCTCAATTGTAAGAGACACGCACGCTCAGTATAAGAGTTCATTTACTTTTTTTTTCTTTCGTTTATGGATTTTTTTTATTTAATTTTTTTTTTTTTTAATTTCTCATCCATCCACCCAAGAGTGCCCATAACAGGCCAAAATTGGCAAATATTGACGTTTTCTTAAATTTTCAGTTTTATTTACTTTTCTGAAATGACTTCATGAGTTTTTTCTTCTAGCCGTATTTTTTTGTTAATTCTTGAATCAAATACCACCCAATCCTCTGCCATGGCCTTAGTTTGGATAGATGTTATAAATTAGGTAATGTATATTTTCCGTTCTTCAGTCATGAGGTTGCCAACGCCGAGATAATTTGACCTACACCAATGTGAGGGGTCGACGTTCCAGAGATAGAACTCATATCTCTGTCTGAAACTGGTATTGATCTGTCTATTCCAGTGCAGTAAATGGCAATACCGGGCTACTCATTCCTACTAGCAAAACATGACTATCCAAATCCCCACGGTCACAGACTCTGTGCTCACACGAGTTACCATGTGGCAGAGACCAAAAAACGAGAACCCTCATCTCCTGTATATGTGCTTCCGCGTGGCACTTGTTCACAATACTTCTTCATCTTCATTCTCTATCGTCCTCTGGATAACAGAACTGTAATTTTTGATGAAATATCTAAGGGTATTGATAATATTCTTTCTGATTATCCCTCAGCTAGGATTATTCACCACAAAGAGTTGTTAGACTACTCGAACAAAATTGAGGAAGAAGACAGATACTGCCGAGACTTCTTCACCGCTTCCGAACTGACAGGCATCGTTTAACCCGTGTGTTCCCGATGCAAGAGAACATCAAACGAATCTATTAGAACTCTTCCCCACATCCTACCCTAAAAAAAATGCTCCGCTGAAGTGTTAACGCCCTTCGGTTACTTCAAACCATTCACTAGTCAGTGTTAAAGTCGTTGCCAAACAACCGTGCTGTGCTGTTCCATGAAGCGTTTTTGTACAAAAGGCCGACTGTGACAACTTCTGATCATACATAACGGAAGCTACTCTATGAGTTTTGTTCAAACATACTACCTCCAAAACCGTCGCCCTTATCTCTGAATGGATCCTTTCAGAAATGGAGAATTTTATACATTAGAACGCCTCCCCAAGCAAAAGCCGAACAGCCAACCCTGGTACAGGCCTGAATGTGCACCGTAACCACTACTACAGTCAGTATCTATCTCAGAAAACGGCGTTGTAGGACTGTATTCAGAAGTGCCCGCACTCATTGTAAAAGAGTACTAGAAAGTGCAACTATGCACTAGCAATCCAGATTGGAGTCTAAAGCAATCAACTCGGATCCCAGAAATTCTGGAAAATTGTCAACCAAATTCTGAATAGAAACAAAGCGTCAGTGACTTCTGTAATAAATGGCCCTGAGATCATCTCACCCTCGTCAGATATAGTAAAGCTCTTCGCTACGATCTTTACCACAAACTCCATTTTCGAAAACAAAGGTCATTCCCTCCCTGACTTTCCCCCTCTCAGCGAACATATTTAGAAATGTTTTTGTCACAGCCCGTAAAGTCTCAAAATTTTTATAAGTCAAGAAGGCTACCGGTCCTGATAAAATTTCAGTGGTTGTCTTTAAGAATATTAACTCTGAGGTTGAAGGGGAAAATTCTCCTCAAGTCTGTGAAAGGTGTCACATGTATGCCCTGTTTTCAAGAATGCGAGTTAGCCCTCATCTCAGCCTCAGTATCGACTAATCAGCCTCCTCAGTATCATTAACATTTTGAGTCAACATTAATCAACAAGACGGTTGGTGATCTTAAAAGCAACATCTTGGGCGACATCAGTACAAATTTCGATCGGTTCGGTCCACTGCTAATATCCTGTTGTTACTCACAGAATCAATGAAGCAGTAGACAATAAATGACAAGCACATTAGTTATTTCGAAAGCCTTTGAAAAGGTGTAGCATAGAAGGTTGTTGCACAAACTCTCCAGCTCTTAAATCACAGGAAGAGTTTCCTCAATTATCAAATCATTAACTAGTAGGTACCTGATGGTGTTTGTTAACGGCCAGTCCTCTGAAGACTAAGTGACCAACGCAAGCGTCCTCCTAGGCTCGCTTTCCGGCCCAACTATACATTAATGATCTGTCTAATAGTATAGTCCGATATGTTGTGGATATCTATGCTAATTATACAAGAGAATATGATTACACTTCCAAAATTCTAGATGAGCAGAATTTGGTAGCTGATCTCTCTTCGGGTCTAGTTCTAAGAAAAACTGGCTGCTAAAATCCAATGTTTCGGAAACCAAGTTATTGATTTTCCATCATGACCGAGCGTGACCTGAATGTTCGTCTATCACAATGAACGTGTGTTCTCTGTGGATCCGACTTCCAAGAGGATGCTTCCAAAGTTGTTACAATTTTAACCTATTCAAATGTAAAGTTAACATATCCACATAAACTGTGCACCTTACCTCTTACTCTGCAATACTCTACCTGATTTTGGTCATTAAAGAGAGGGAACATAATTTTAAAAAAATGTCAGAGGTGGCGATGAAAGGTCCTCAACTCGACCCACTTTCGAAAGTCTTAACAAATGACTAAAATAATATATATATATATATATATATATATATATATATATATATATATATATATATATATATATATATATCATACCATATAATATATGTGTGTGTATATATATATATATATACACACACACATATATATACACACACACACACACATACACCCACACTCACACACACACATATATATATATATATATATATATATATATATATATATATATATATATATATATTGTAAGGAATTCTACATCGTTCTGAGAAATGTCAACACCTTTTATGTCTGCTTTTGATTACCTTTTTGTCTCTTTTACGCCCATCTCCCTCTTTCTCTCACACTCTTTTTCATCTATCTTTCTCATTTACTTCTCGCTCATTTTGAAACATGTTTTTTTTTTGTATCCCTTTATACCGAACACCCGACTGTGAACCTCCCCGCTTGCCATGAAACAAGAAATCTAGGGCTTCACTTAAATCGGCTCGGATTTTTCGGCTGACATTTTTGTAATAATCCGAAATTCTCTTCCTTGTCACAGGATGAATCGGAACACTATTGACAATTTCACGTTGTAATCCCTTGTAAATCTCACGTGACACGGATTTACAAGCACCCACCGTCTTTCGCTATCCTCCGCCTCACAATTCGTATCCCCCAGGATCCATCCATGCTGCCAAACTCTCCCTCCGCACTCCCACATCCCACCAGAAAACCCAGCAACCTCTTGAAAATCGATTTCCTAACATGTGTCATTCACATTTACAGACGCACGTATACATGAATTCAGTTATAATCAATTACATGCATTTCATGGTCGCCTGCTATAGAGTGATATTCAGAAAGTTACTTTTGCGTGGGGAGTGACGTCGATCCTCACTAAATGTTCTACTAGTTTGACCTTGTACTATATTAAAATAACTAAATATCTACACAAAAAGACATACACGTTTCATATAGCTATGTGTACATATATACACAAACTGCGTAAATACACCAGGTTGAGAGATTCGTGTTTTGACAAATTTCCTATTATCTTAGCAATGCAGATAATGTTTATCGCTCACATTTAGCCTGACACATGGCCTTAATCATAGAACACTTATGAAGATTTATGTGTTGTGTTCTGCAATATTAGTTTTTTTTTTTTTTTTGTTTTTTTCTTTTTCAACGATTACTCTAAGGCTGTTGCATAAAAGAGATTTTTTTATCTCATCCTGGAATCGGCCTTCAAATATCAGAAAACTCCTCAAGTAAGAGGCAATGAAATTATTTTTACTCTACGGTAGGTGCCCGTTTCAATATTTACTCAGCCGTTTAATACAAGTTTACTATGTAGACAAGCGAATATTAAACCTACTTACAATGTCCTATGAGGATAGCTTGTTAACTATCGTTTTCCGGTGAGCGTGTACTTTATATTAATTTGATTCAGCATAATCTGGCACAAGGTTAAAGTTGTCAGACATTACGGGAGAATCAATCTTGCCAAAGGGCGTATTTCGTATTAAGCTGAAGTACCTGTTCATTGGATTTGTTATGAGTTAATTATTATTTTGTTATAAACACACATTTTTAAAACTGAATTCGGTGTGTAGAAAAGTGTTTCAATGTCGCGAGAAAAAAATACAAGCGGGGAAAGAAAATTAAACAATGTCATTTTATAAAATTGGACAGTTATTTTCGGCATCGATATCTGATTGTAATGACGTCTGTTCACATTGATATTTAAGAGTTAATTTGAACTCATTGCCTTCGCATCATGAGTTATTAAAATTGATTATCGTATCTCCACACACGTTCTTAATTCTAGATCACGGTAATAATCACGAATCCAATAATCTGTGATAGTCGTAGGGTCATCAAAAGTACTGCATCCATAACAGTAGAGAGTGTGTCTAGAGCACGACAGAACCCATCTGACGGGACCCATCATTCTTCATGCAGGTTCTGAATTCAGAATTGTCCTTCATCTAGACTCTGGTGGCACTCCCCAGTTGACTTTATTATTTACGGATTTTTGGATTCAGAGTATTTCTGACTGCCGCCCAAGGCAAGTGAGCCTAGACTGACTGCCGCCCAAGGCAAGAGAGCCTAGACTGACTGCCGCCCAAGGCAAGAGAGCCTAGACTGACTGACGCCCAAGGCAGGGGAACCTGGTCTGTCTGCAGTCCAAGTAAAGAGAGCCTAGACTGAATGCCATCCAATGCAAGGGAACCTAGACTGACTGCCACTCAAGGAAAGGGTGCCTAAACTGACTGTCTTCCAAGGCAAGAGAACCTAGCTTTTTGGAAAAAGATGTTTCCATACCTTTTCTAAGTATAAAAATAGATTCTGTTCAGATCTAAACTCGGCAACACGGATTCTACATTCTATGCCGATAACCGTTACGCAAACCATACATTCGGTTCTATTAAAACAAACGAGGCAGATGCAAACACACAGATTTGAAGAGGGATGCATAAATCATCTGATCTTGCATCTGGTCACAGCACAGTAGTACAGATCATACATCTTTTATGAGACAATTGATTTTCATCTCGTGCCCGACGGGAGAAGACAAATTTTTTATTATTGATAATTTTATTAGTCATTTTATTTCTGTTGCTTTCTGTCACATATCTCAAACCGAAATTCCATACCCATTAAGCAAGTGGTGTTGATCAGAAATAATGAATAAAATTCCTGGAAAATTTGAACTTTCATCCCTTATCTTTAGGACACCGTCTTAAGGTTATAATGCTTTACAGATATGACCATCACAAGTTGTTGTAAAAAAACGTCAACAATAAAACAATGCGGCGTAGTGAATGCCAGAAAATAAAAATATATAAAACGCTGAGAAATACTTCATAAGGTAAGAAAAAAATATTTGATGAAACGAAGAAATGAATGGACAATGGAAAAGTATGAAACATTAAAAGTGAAAGAAAAAAAAATGAATCCAATTAAGGAAAGAATTATTTTTATTAAAAAAAAACTATTTAAAGAAAGAAACCAAAAAACAACGAAAACTTAAGACAGGAAAATTACAAAATTAAAAAGATGAAAACTTAAAAGAAACAAAATTAAGAAAAAAGAAACATTAAGACAAGATGACGTGATTGAAAGAAAAGAGAAGAAATTGAACTGATAACAAAAACCCTAAATGACACGAACGCAAAAGACAGGACATGGACTAATGATGTAGAAATCCATGTTTTTTAATTGCCCAGTCTGTCGTTTGTCATTGATTTTTTTTAACTAACATCATCAGATTAACAGCTTTTGGGCAGATTTACATTGAAGGATGATGTCATTTTGTAATGATTTAGGGAGTGCCACTCCGTACGAATTGCGCAAAGTGAAGAGAAAATAATTATATCCGACAAAAGGAAATTTAATGAAAAAAGTCGTTAATCCATCGTCAAACAGAAAACAAAGCAACCAAATGTCAATAGGTAAATCGAATTTATTTACTTTCTTTCTGTATTGATTGATTTTTTTTTAATCGTTTATTTGATTTATCTTAGTCAAGGGGTAGATGAAATAATAAAACCAGAGAAACGATTCAAAATAATGAGGCAAAATATGATGTCATACTTAATAAATCTAGCTTGCTTTGTGATGTAGTTCGGTCATGCCCTAGGATACGAAATGTATCTGTTAAAGCACAAGATGAATAGATAAAAGTTCTGATGGTCATTTTCCATGTAGATATGACGAATATAATACTTTGAAAAATGTTCTTGTTCTTCCTGTCCCAGTTTCTGTCAAGTGAAATTGCACCGTGCAAAGAAAAATTTAAAAAAATATCAAACAGTAATACTTGGTGATATATCATAGCAGAAGAGATCTGGCATTCAATATCACATCAAGCCATCAAGGTAGCCATGTGTAAGTTTGACCTGGTGTAACCTTCAAGAGACTGAGTAAAGAATCCAGCTCAGACTAGCTGCATGAAAACGTGGGAACGAACCGAATTACAAAGAGAAGTATAAAGACATTCACCCCAGCAATGAGTGGGTAGACTCAATGTAAGGATCATTAAAGCTCCTCGTTTAAGGGACGGAACACACAGACTGGCTGAGAGTAATTGACGAAATCAAAAGGTGAAAAATGTAAAATATGAGAGCTTAAATCTGGTGTTCTCATTAAAATGTACAACGTATTTTTATTTGTCTGACGGCACAATGACTTCATTACAATATTATCTAAACTTTTTTCTCTCTCGTAAATCCATACGCAGGACGACACCAAATGGAACAAATAGGCAAGCTGAAATTAATATAAACAAAACCTGAACGTAAAGTGTTCAGATTAATACGCATTCAATATCACTTGTTGAGACATATATCCAAAAACGGCTGAATAATACAACGGCTGAAATTTTATACGAAATACAACAAAGATGATGACGTTAGTCTGAATGAATTTTTGAATAATAACCATACTTTGTCTTAAATATTCAAAGGCCAGCGTAGTTTAAATGTTTAATAAAGGTTGATATTAAAGTGGTATCAAAAGATTTTCTCCTGTGGAGTTTGGTGCTATATAACCTTTCAATCCATTAACATTATTTTCAGTTCCCACTAAGTGATACTCTTCTTACATGTTTTCAGTACATCGTCTGTGTCTTAGTTTTAGAAGAATGTTCCGAGAAATTCAGTACGAGAATCCATTGAAAGCATTCGAATGGAATCGGATTGTAGTCCTTCGAGAGGCTAAATAGACACATGGGAGAACTACTGTGAATGTTCTACTTGACACGTTGGCACTGCTTAGAACAAAAACATTCAGATAAACATCTCAATGTCACAGTCTGAATGGCGACGTAATACTAACACAAGCTCAGACATAATGTAGCATCCTTAATGATAGACTTGATAACACCCACAGAAAAAATCAGGAGTTCAACCACAAACTGTCCGGAATCTTGTTTGCTTGAGACAGGACTACGAACACATGACCTCTAACCATACTTTCATTTATACCACAACAATGACAGCATTTTGAAAGGATTATCTGGAGGGATTGAATAATTCTCTGACGAGTACAGCGATGAGAACAGGTTCTTTCATAATTGTTGAAACTTGGATAAGCATGGAATAATAATAATACAACACAAAATGTACGTAAACAAAATGTAGTGAAACAAGGAAAAGGTACACAATATTTACAGTTAGTTTTGGTATATTCTTGGGAAGACTGTTCCTGCATAATGGGTTGACTAAATCGCAGTCGGGCAGAGTCACTCGATTCGATCTCTTCTTACTAACTACTATTTCCCGTCTTCCCGGTACCAACCCATATTTATATGGTCGGTACTCCACTTATGTAAATTAGGTGTATCGTACCACAACAATAATCGATTGTGTGTGAGACGTAGAACAAGATATTTCAAAGTGTATTCGCCCACGACTCACTGGTCCAACCTTTAGAATTATGTTATAGGGTACCTTAAATTAAAACATTTGCTGACATTTTGTGTTTGAAAAGGGAACATTGAACAAAGACATGTGTATTTATAATATTTGAAAACTCGCTCTGTTGCCATGTTTTTTTGCAGCGGGGGTGGGGGGCACTTTTCCAGCAGAATAATTCCCGCCCAAATGACGTATGTGCTACTCATCATGCTCTTCCATTTGTTTGACAACTTATATGGCTTTTACGGTCGCATTGTCTGCCTCCATTGAATATCTATTCGTTCAGTTAATCCACCTAAAACATTCAGCATATTGCATGAAGACTTGCAAGAAACTTTGAATAATCTATCGAAGAAATTCATCCGGCAACTATACGATCGTTTGAGCCTACCCGCCTGTATAAAAACCCAATGAAGATACACCGCATATCAATATAGGGGATGACTAATGTTGATGCACCATTCATTATTGAATGTATGGACGTACTGATCTCTGTATATAATACTTTACTGTAATTCAGCAATATTACCTGCGAATCTTGAATTAATTGAAACACATTTTCAGGGAATCGCAATTCTTTTTTCTATCAGTGCATTTGTCAGTATCTTTTTATAATTATTAAAGCCATGTCTTATTTAATATACTTCCTAACTATCCATAGACTATTTTATATCTCTCTACCTAGCTTTATGTTTTATTCTAACCTCTTATGACGTAAGAATACAAGAACAATATACCCAGTAGGAATCAAACTCATTGCGCTAGATAACTGCTTTTTTAATACGAACTCGCATTCTTTCTTCAGCTCTCTCTCTCTCCCCCTCTCTCTCTCTCTCTCTCTCTCTCTCTCTCTCTTTTATTGTAACTCGGGCACTTCCTGCATAGATATATAGGAATGTCCATTTTTATACCTATTTATTTATCTTATCATCCATCGTTGCGTTTACTTTCAACTAGGGTTTTCTTTGTCCACGATATAATTTTGTTCTTCATACAACCCAAAACCGGGTCCTAATTATTACATTTAATCGTTGAGCGATACTCATGTGGGTAATTAAAAGTGTTCATTCTGACACTTTAAAATTGAAAAAAAAAATTCGGAAATGTTTTTATTTAGTTTTATAACATTTTTATTCCAGAATTTTAGAATTAATATATTTATTATTATTATTATTATTATTATTATTATTATGCAAGTTGCTGCCTCTATCGTCTGATATCTTCATGGATGGACCTTTATTTCTATCTCTATAAAAAAGCATATTTTTCACAACTCTCTCCTTGACTGACATCGATAAACATAAAAGTAAAGAAAGAATCATCAGTTGAAAGCCCACGAGCTGATTGCGCGCTAGTGATACGAGTCTAGCCTCACAATACGCTAATTTCAAGAACAGTTGCATTCATATTTCAGAAACGTTAACCAAGTGAGTTCGGCAGGTTGAATAACTCTTTTAAACTATTGTTCCAGCTTATTAATTTTCGGATGTATTTTTCAATCGTTGTTCTGTATACAATAAAAAACATATTTATATATCAGCACTGATATTTTTTATCCAATTCGCAGTAGAAGGTAACATTTTTGCAGCAATATCCCACATTACCATATTTTATATTAATCTACCTATTTTAAACTTCTTTGACTTTCTATAACGATTATCGATCGGTCAACACAGCATAACAATAATCAAATGCTTGCAAATATTATTATGCGCCATATGATAATCACAAGCATAATTAGACAGACTGAGATGTGATTAAAGACTATAAGCAACATTTATTTTACTGTAAATGACCTTTTTATTGACGTCGATGTGCCATGAAACGACAAAAGTAATCGAAAACTTAGGCATGAATTGCCAGTGTGTAATAATCTACATAAAGCCGAGAGAATACATTGTTTATTTATATTAGCCTTATTGAGCCATAAAAAGACTGCAATAATCATAATCTTTCTTTCTATTTCTCTTTCATCCACATCTATTATGTCTCCGTGCATACAATACGTATATATATATATATATATATATATATATATATATATATATATATATATATATATATATAGAGAAAGAGATAAAAAAGTGAGAGATGAGGGGGAGTTGGGTATCAAAAATTGGTCGACAAAATTTATGTATAGAGAAAAGAAGGTGAGCCAATATGCTAACGTAATTGTGTCTCGCAGGACGTTGAAGATTCATTCCTCATTACCTATCTGATTATTATCATGATCGTGTTAAGATGACCTGAATGCGTACATACCTTCAAAAAGTGTTTTTCGTAAAGCAACTTATGACAAGTCGAGTTTTTCCCCGTCAGTGCCCGAGCTGATAAATGCTCTCTTCGAATAACATGGTGGCAGGGCGACTGGAGCGATACTTGCACCTCTGCAGCAACAACGTAGAAGCGCTTACTGGATAAATGTCTTTTGGAGTCCCAAACATATGATAACGCCGCGTTCTTTGAGTAGGATATTTATACACTTATACACCTTTAGATAAGTTGACTCCATCTCTATGGTGACTACATGGAAAAGTAACCTAGTAATGCTAGTAAGATATACACACTTGTGTAGTAATAAACATACCCGATTAGTAAATACATGTATCATACTTTTCAAGAGTCCCTCGTATAACTCGATATTTAATATTCACTAAAACACATTTCTCGTCCTCTCTCTCTCTCTCTCTCTCTCTCTCTCTCTCTCTCTCTCTCTCTCTGTCACTGACTCTATCTCTGATTTTATATCTCTGACTCTCTCTCTCTCTCTCTGACTCTCTCTCTCTGACTCTCTCTCTCTGACTCTCTCTCTCTATATCTATATATATATTTATTTTTCTCTCTTTGTCTGCCATTTCCTTCCCTATAATTCTTCCGGCCTTTTACATTACACGATTCTCTTCCACATCAATGATGTATGATCACCGGGCATCTCTAAAAGATGGCGGTGGCTCTTAAATTGAGCTAAGGGAGGGAGTGGCTGAGAATTGTCGATTATTTTTAAAGACAGGTGTTGACCACGTACCAAGAAAGGAAGGAAATATGACAGTCATATGCGTCCTAAAACAATTTTAAAAAGATAGAGATAATGGTGGGAAAATAAGAGACAAAAGGATGGTGGCGGGGCTGATGCTGCTGCTGCTGCTGTTCTAGAAAGCAGATATGAAATAGTAGCGATGGATTAATCAGAGATGTATATATATATATATATATATATATATATTGGTAGACGATGTGAAGAAAAAAGGTGATACTGAAAAGATTAAAGGCAAGGATGAAAATTGTTGCGAAGAAGAAAGAAAGAAAGAAAGAAAGAAAGAAAGAAAGAAAGAAAGATTTATTCCATATATTACTGGAGATTTTGTATTTTTAACATAATTGTTGACTGATAAATCTTTCAAGCTTTCTCAGATGCACTGTTCTTTAAACTGATCTTTTTTAGTTTTTATTATTATTCATCATTAGCAACAACTGATGGATGTATCTTAAATATACTGGTTAGATTGGAATATATCTTTTTTTAGTTGACTTCTGTTAAGAGTAAGACGAATACCTGAAAAAGTTAAAAAGCAAAACAATAACAATCAGAGTAAATATGGAAAGAAAATAAGTACACAAAAGATAGAATAAAAAGGAAATGAAAAAAAGAAAAGATAAAGATGACATTAGACTTTGACATATTGTTCAAAATCTTTCTCAAACACTTTCTTGAAACTGAATGTCGTCAATTTCTTAAGATGTAAAGTTGTTATCGAGGAAATTTAAAAAGATTATCTCGGACCAACACGAGTGGTTATCAGCCAATTCATTATCACTCGAACAGATATGCATCACGCACAAACACACAATTCAAGTAAAATTTATTAAATTTTTTAAAAATTTTGAATTCCCGCAATAAATGCATTTTCTTCTCAATAGTTGCCGTATCCTAAAATGAATTTTTCGCAAGTTTTTTCCTTAATTGTACACTGATTTAATCGATGTTCTCATCTTGTTATAATTGTGATTATAACGTTGTACCTTCTGCTTTTCTGCCTCATTCTGGTTTCTGTCTTTCAACATTTTTCAACAAGATGTTGAAACCAATGTTTCAACATCTTGTGTTTGAGAAAGATTTTGAATAATATGTCAAAGTCTAATGCCTCATGTCTATCTTTTCTTCTTTTCTGTCGTGGTTGATAATTTGGCAATTTCGAAGCAAAGCCTTTACTTAATATAAGTGGATAGATTGGTCTCATTGCACTATTTATTCTATATGCAATCACGTATCAGTTATTTTGCTAGTAAATAGTCTTATTCTGTTCCACTGAAGTGTATGACTTTTTAGCATTACCTAACCTAGGGATTGAACTCACGGCCCCTTTTATTTACTAGACCCGTAGAATATTTTGGTAATAGAAATTTGAATCCTTAAACGAAATATCGTTTGTCTGTTTCTTCATCTATTTTGTGACGGTAGCTAACGTTAAACAAGTTTGCGACTCTGAAAACTGAAAGTAATATGTCGCAGATCCAGTATCAGGAATCACTTCATGTTCAAACAACTGCCTCAGCGACCAATAAGCTAACACATATGCATGCTTTGACTATAATTCACGATATGAATGATATTACACAAACGTAAATCGCCAGTTGTTGAGGCTTAACATACCAGCTGTTGAGCGGAGTCTTTACAGATAGCAATCTCCGTCCAATATAAACAACACTTTGGCCGGCTTGTGGAGAAAAACCATTCATTTCAAAAGCATTGAGAATTATGCGCCAGTTCGTAAATTTAGGTTTTATATTTGGTTTGAGATAAGCTGAAATTGAACTCTCCCCTTGGATAGCGTACTGTATTTTGACAGTGACAGCAAATGTTACTGATGGAAAAAGTCATTAAGTATAAAAAGTAATAACTAATTTGTAATTTGAACATTCAAGCAGAGCTCATTGAAGCAGATTCTTCAATCATCTCTGTAACGAAAGAAAGAATGAATAAGTGAATGCAAGAAAGCAACCAACAAGGAATGTAAAGGCAGATATAATTGGGCTGGAATAGTTTTTCACTGGGAATTGTGAAAACAAGTTGGGTTTAATAAACTTAGA
>CAHIKZ030001968.1:0-165000 GCA_903632075.3 Acanthosepion pharaonis | reverse complement strand
CGAATGCTTTACGATAATCTATCCAGGCAATACTAAGATTTTTTTTTTTTTCCACGGAAGCAGTTTTCCAGGATCATCCTATTAATAAGTAATTGGTCTTTACATCCGTAGCAGCCTCGTTTGCACCCTTTTTTGTTCAAGTGGTAGTATGTCATTTCTTTCCAAGAAGAAATATGTCTGTTTTGTTAAAATAGATGTTAACAGTTTGTATGTTGTTGGAAGACATGTAATTGGTCTATAGTTTTTCGGAATATTTGTGTCACTATTTTTGGGTAGAAGAAAGGTAACTCCTTTGGTCATCCATGCAGGAATTTTAGTTGGATCGGTAACCATTTCTTGAAGTTCTTTGGCGAGTTTTTTTTGTGTGCTGTATTTAAATAATATAGCCAGAAGTTAGAATTTTATCTATTCCTGGAGATTTCCAGTTGTGTGCTTTTTTCAGTGCACATTTAACATCTTCTTCTGTGATTCCCGCCCATGTCTGTTCTGGTTTATTTTTCATTCGTTCTAACTCTTGCGCAATCCAATCTGCCTCTTCGTTGTGTTCTTTAGGGCAAGCCCATATTTTTCCCCAGAACTGTATAACTTCTTCCATTTTAGGGGGACTGTCACTTCAATTCTTTTGTTTACCTATTTCCCTGTAAAATTTTTTTGCATCGGTTTGAAAGATCTTGTTCTGTCTATAGAATCTTGATCTTTTCTCGTAGCGTCTTATTCTTTGAGCCTTCAGTTGTATTGTTTGCTTTATTTTTTTCTTTAGTTGATAGGACTTCATTTTCATTCCTGATATTGTATTTTCTTTCGACTCTTCTGCCTTTTCTAGTTCTTACATTTACTCCTCTTGCTAGTTCATCGAGTACTGATAATTCACTTCTAAGGTGTTCAATTTCTTTTTCTATTTTTCTTTTCCAAGGTGGATCTTCATGTCTGTGAGACTGCCTTTTTTTACTTTGATGTTCAGTTTATTTGTTGCTGCTATTGCTGATGCATATATTGCTTCATTGAGATTTATATGAGTGTCTTCTTCATCCAGAATCAATTTGAGTGCTGCATTATAGAGCTTAATAGTTTTGAGGTTATGCTTTGTTGGTTGTAATTTTGGGAGTTGTTCTCGTTCCTCCATTGCAATATTCTGTATCTGACTTATATGGCTCATGATTTCATCCTTGGCTTCTTGTATATTAATCTTGTTTTCTGTGAAATAATTCTGTTCGATGAATTTTGAACTCGTTTTATTACCGTCTTGTGACTGACTAAGATCATACCTTTCCAACATTTCTAAATTTTCAGCATTATCTTCACAGTGATTTGTGTGTATTTCGGTTTTTTTCATTATGACCTGAGGCTTGTGTGATGTTATTACTTTTTTTTCCCGATTCCGGTTCCTTTTCATGTTTTGTTGGTTCATCTATTCTTGTTGCAATTCTTTTTATTTCATTAATTTCAGCCTCTGTCAATCGGTTATTTCGCATGATGTCCCTTCTTACATTGGCTAGTTTATTTTTGTCTATGTACTTTCTAATTGTTTGTCAACCTTCTCTCGCCAAATGTCATATGTTTGGCGAGTGATGTTTTTCTGAGGTTTGAGTAACGCTTCATGGAATGCAGTCATAACAACTTTGTACTCCTCACGAGACCATTTTATTTTTTTTTCTTTCCTTAAATTTACGGTTATGGATCTAGCTGGAGAATTTACAGGACCATCATTAGGATTATCCTGGTTGTGGGGACCTGAAGATTCATTCTTTGTGTAGGAGTTTGTTCCTATGGCAGATTTTTCGACCTCAGGTAGGTTCCTCCTGAAGGACGGGCTCCCTGTTTATCCACTGGAAGAGCCATACTGGACGTTTTGTTTCTATTTTTAATTTTCATATTAATCCCACGAGTGACGCACGGGTCCAAAAGTCCACCCAAAGTTGCCCGGCACATTGAGTAACGGTCTTTTACAGACAGGGTTCCGAAGCCTGTAGGGGATCGTTCGCGACCTCATAACGCAGTAGCCATTCACTCCTCGGCACGATTAACACCTTGAGTTGCGGGTTGTTGTTCGGAGTTTTCCTTCTCCTAAATGGGTTGCCAAGCAACAATAGACAGAGACACGATTGGAAATCAAAGAGAATGACGCTGGTTAAAAAAAAAAAAAAAAAAAAAAAAAAAGTTTACATTCGTTTGTCTTTGCTGTGAAATTTAAAAATAATTTATTGGCCCATCTGTAAATTCCACGATATTCCTTCTTAGAAAGATCGCATTTTCTTTTCATAAATTCATAAAATGTAATATGTAAATGTAAATTCCGTTATTTTTTAAAGTCGTTGAAAATAGCGTTGTTTAAAAAAAAAAAAAAAAAAAAAAAAAAAAAAAAAAGTTTACATTCGTTTGTCTTTGCTGTGAAATTTAAAAATAATTTATTGGCCCATCTGTAAATTCCACGATATTCCTTCTTAGAAAGATTGCATTTTCTTTTCATAAATTCATAAAATGTAATATGTAAATGTAAATTCCGTTATTTTTTAAAGTCGTTGAAAATAGCGTTGTTTAAAAAAAAAAAAAAAAAAAAAAAATGCAATCCTTCCAAGAAAGAACATCGTAGAAATTGTATTGTTTTTACCTGTAATGTTTTTTTTATGCGGGGTGGATATTGAAAACTAAGGGATATGTGAATGAGAAAATTAAATAATTGATTAATCTATCAGTATTATTTAAAGGAGAACCAAATAAATTAAATAATAATAATACGAAGAAAAATTCATGCTTACGCTAAAATAGTAAAAATAACAAAATTTCATATGCGTTAAAAAAAAAAAACTTGGAAGAAACAGCCGCTCAACGAAACAAAACATCACTACACTAGAGAGTATTTATATTAAATTTTTTTTTTTTTTTTTTTTTTTCGCCATCACTAGTCCTAGTAACAAAAATAATTGTCATAAAAAAATTAAAAGTTTACATTCGTTTATCTTTGCCGTGAAATTTAAGAATAATTTATTGGCCCATCTGTAAATCCCGTTATTTTTCAAAGTCGTTGAAAATAGCGCTATTGAAAAAAATACGCAATCCTTCTAAGAAAGAATATCGTAGAAATTGTATTGTTTTTACCTGTCATGTTTTTTGTTTTTTGGGGGGGATATTGAAAACTGAGGGATATATGAATAAGAAAAATTAAATAATTGATTAATCTATCAGTATCATTTAAAGGAGAAACAAATAAATTAAATAATAATAATACGAAGGAAAATTCATGCTTACGTTAAAATAGTAAAAATAACAAAATTTCATATGCGTAAAAAAAAAAACGTTACGTTTGGAAGAGCTTCTTAAAACACGTCATTCTCGTTGTAATCCCAACCGCGTCTTATTATTATTATTATTATTATTATTATTATTATTATTATTATTATTTGTGTATGTTGTGTTTTCCTGTTTTGTATGCGATAGAGCCGGGTTCAAACTATGGTCCTTAGGTTCTATAGGAGACATGTCATTTAATTGATAGCAGTTTTCTTACTATATGGGATGTTCCTAGTACTGCGATCTTCTGATGTTGATGTTACCTGGGTAAAATTACCCATTCATTTTCTCACGAGGCCCAGAGCTTCGATTACTATTGGTACAGTCTCAGTCTTCATTCCTCACACCCTGTTAAACTTGATCTCCGGGTTCTTGTATTTGAACTTATTATTATTATTATTTCATCGTCTCACCAGCAAGATCCAATTGTTCCTGCGGAAAGTCAAGTGACAGCAAGTATTCACACATCTACCGCACCCTCCTCAGTATTCTTGTTGACTTGGACAGTGCTGAGGTTTGAATAACCCCAATTCTTTCTCGAATTTACAATTGCTTTGCAAGTTTCTTCGAAACAATTCCAAGTGCTTTAATAAGAAGAAGTACAATTTTAAATTTCTTATTTACAGGGTTTTTTTTTTCAGATCAGTGACAAGGTTCAGATGTTTGTCATATGTAACAAAGATATACATCTCCTGGGTGATTTTCTTCTTTTACTTGCAATGACCATATTTGTTCTTCTAGTTTGTATTCGCTGGTTTGTTCTGGTGCACGCTAGCATTTCCGCTATCTTTTTTTACCGAATCAAAAATCCTTCAAGTGGTCATTCCCTTTATTTAAAACTTTCATTCAAGGCTTATGATGAGATGCACACCTCTGAATTACCGCAGTATTATTCAACTATAAGAATCATTATATTTTTTGGTTTTGATCAGTCTTTCATCCTCTACTCTGTCCAATCTTCCTAAAGTGTTCCTGCCTGGAAAACCTCCGATGAAATAGATAGGTTTATATCAATGGAAATAAATTGATAGGTGTAGATAGATAGATAGATAGATAGATAGATAGATAGATAGATAGATAGTATTGAAAATAACGTGTTGCAGAAATAAAAGATTATGTCTCAACGACCTCTTGAAGAGAATTTGCTGTTCCCTTAAATTAAAAGTTATCTGTAAGTCGAAAATTCAATTAACACCTTTGTTATTTTCAGCTTACTTTAAAGAGCTTAGCATCATTTGTAATTTCAATCACACAAGATTCGCAAATGAGATTTTGAAAAAGAAAGAAATCCTTTTAATTCCTACTTTCCATCTCCCAGTCCTCTACGGTAGAGGTCGGCTTACTTCTCCATTACGCCACAGAAGCAGATACTTGCGTATTCACAGAATAATCGTTTCTCTCTCTGTCTGAGGCGATATAGTCACTTTGGGCTGAATTTGAAGAGATGATACTTAATATCGCCTTAAAAAAGATAATTCAAATACGACTATCGGAAAGCTTTTTCATTTATTAAACAATATTAATTCTCATGTTTAAAAGCAGCAGAAATTCAGAGGTTTTGTTGGACCAATAAATAAAACGACGTCATATCGGAATTTCTGATTATGGAGAATTTTCTAAGATCTCATCTGCGTTTGAATACAAATAAAAAAAGTAAGGAACTTAAGTTTCAAAAAAATAAAAGAAATTATTAATTATAGCATAAGTATATTATTTCTTTTTGACTAATTTGTATTTGCATACATTGTTATTCTACGACCGTTAAATAAGAAATAAATACTACGGGGATGTTGATTCGTGTTTAGGTAGAAACACATGTCTCCGGTTAAGCATTTTCCTACAACAATAATTGCCGACTCGAATGGAGCGAGTAATAAATGAATAAAGTTAACAACAAAACTATATATACATAAACAAATGATAATGTATTAACAAAGCAGAGGTATACATAGACTATAGAAGATTGTTGTGTGGGACAAAACAATGAATATGAAACAAGAAAACATAATAGTGAAGGTGTTTGTGTAGAAGTCTTAGAGAAAAGTAAATGAAAGTGAAATGAAAGATGCTGGCGGCGTGCGTGAGTGAGTCCGTGCGTGCGTGTGCGTTTCAGGAGGGAATACGTTTCTCCTCGTTCGACCTACATCTTAACCGTATAAGAGGAAAATAGAAAGGATTGGATAACAGCGAATGTCAGTCCTTATTTATAGGCTTAAGGAGCGTCCCTAGTGACGATTTGTTTCTGAAGTAAGTGGGGGTAAACCAGCAATACCACTCTACTGGCATTAAACGAAAGAAAGAAGTCCCTCATTGAACAGAAAAAGTGACGATCTTCATCTTGGAGTAAAAGGAAGGTGATATAAGTAAACATTTACTCTTCTTCATAGTTTTGAGATTGAAAATTTCACAAAATTCCCAGTCTTGCACAAAAATCGCTCCTTAAACGAGTATGAACTTATTATGGTTAGAATAAATTTCAATGAGATTATGCTGTGACTAAAACTAATTCTAAAAATGATTAAGTTTTAGGGTTTAACTCGTGAGTGAGTTCCCATCGGAAACATGTTCGATCATGCGTAAAAGTCAAAATTTCAACGAAACCTTTCCAATTTGCATACGAAATTTCCTAAATTACCTTTGTTGTATACTAAGCTAAGTCAGTTAAGTACTAAGAATCTTGGTTAAAGAGTATGTTACTGTGTATGTGTGAACGGAAACTCTCCCTTGGGTTTACTTGGCAGTAAGATGGCCTTCTGCCAGATTGTATAGTTTGATACTGCCATATTCACCATGACATGTCATCTGCACTTTCTTACCGTTTCGTGTAGTGTTTTTGTCATAACATCGCATCCGCCATGTCTGTCAGCCTCACCTACTAACCAGATTTAGCTCATTGCGACTTCTGATTAATCCACATAGTAAATTCGCTATTGAAGTGTCGTTTTAGGTCGTGGACGAGATTAAGGAAAGCGAAGCAGCTGATGTTGATTCCAAAAGTGTCCTTTCAAAACAGTTTTGATAAATGGAAAGGACGCTGGGATAAACGTGTAAGTTCCCAAAAATATTTCTAAAAAAAAAGACTAAAGCCCTGGTAAGATAGGTCAGCATTATTTTATTTTGTTATCTTTTGTTAATATTAAATGACTGGCTGCTTCAAGGACAAATCTCGTACATTAATAGCTGTGGAATAAATAGAAAAACGAAGGAGCCTGAATTTCAAGATTCTGCAAAGTTTTACGAGATTCGATTGCAAAAAGATGATTATAATGAATAGAAAGTTTAGATACGAAACCAAGTCAGATGAAATAACCATAAATCCTCACTTATTATGTTGGAATAGAACTGCTTCTCTCTTAGAAATGGATAAAACAAAAGTTCCGCTTGCTTGTTCTTTCTGGATGTTCCGGCTGCTGGATAATCTATGGCAAAGGAAACTCATTTAACTTACAGGACTGTAGTAGATGAGGCCTAACAAAGAAGCTTTCCATATGCAAGCATGAAAGGAATGACGAGAAAATCGTACACGGATTCTGGACGGGCTCATTAAGGTGTGGCGAGATGAAGACTTCGCCGAATAGACTTTGTCAGTATCTGCTTCAGTCGAAACGAAAGCGTTTATGGTTTTTCCACAACGTTAGTTCAATGCAAAGAAATTATGCTAGAAATACAGAAGCCGTTTTAGAAGTTTGGTTTCGTGGAGGTTTCTGCTATGGATGAACTCATACCAGATACTAGATTCCATTCCACAGATTGTATCATCATATAACTATGAAATAACAAACCAAAATGTTCAAGACATTACCTGATGTCTGTAGCTCATATATATTTATGAACCCAGCGTAATTTTAAGTGAAGTCACTGCCGATCGAATATCTGTCAACAATATCTAAAAGCAATGATCACAATATTTTCGAGGTTTTTTGGGTTTTTTTTCTGGTAAAACAACGGTTCGATGTCAATGTACCTAACAAGGAACTGGCACATACCATCCAACGTTTTAATTGCAACTATTAGAAAAGTTGTTGTTTTTTTTTGTTTTGTTTTATTTGTTAAAGTATTTATCCTTATGTTTAAGAATAAGCAGAAATTCAATGATTTTGTGGAGAAGTAAAAAAAAAAAAGGAATGGTTTAATTTTATGCTGTGTGATGTTGGAGTAATTGTGTAAGTTCTGTAAAACTATGTTTACAGTTGCTGTAATACTCGTTAGATATTAGACATTAGACTTTCAGCGTCTAATGAGGCTGGGATGCCGTTATTTTGTTTATTAGATTGTAATATGACGAGGAGTTTGCTTGTGGAGTTAATGCTATACTTACTAGGCAAGTATGACAGTATCAGTTAGTTTAGAGTTTTGGCAAGGTGATATACAGAGGTTAGGATTTTTGACATTATGGAGCGCTTAGTTTGTGTGTTTCTAAGTTCCCATATATATATATATATATATATATATATATATATATATATATATAGAGAGAGAGAGAGAGAGAGAGAGAGAAAATATGTGTCAGGATATAGGGACAATTCATTCACTACGTATATTAGAAGCGGTTTTTATTAATCGTCTCTGTGCAGAGAGAAAAAGCATTTTCCTCTCTCTCTCTCTCTCTCTCTCTCTCTCTCTCTCTCTCTCTCTCTCTGTCTTTCAGAAGGTATGTGAGTGATTTTTTTTTCCATTTTATACTCACTTGTAACCATTTACATTAGATTTTTTGCTCGTATATTTCCTTTTTTCCCTTGTTTTTATTAATAAATTTGTATTTTTGTCGTGATTCCTTTTTCTCATTATATTTTCTCGCAATGCGAATTGTTATGTTTTCTGGGTCAAATAATATTTACCAACGTAATCTTCTGACAATGTGTTGGCTGAAAAGGATCCTTTATGAAAGAAGAATGCTTTCATGCATATATATATATACTCGTTCACAATGTTGTGGAGTTTGAAGAATCTGATTTCCGATTTGTTAATTAAGTTTATTAATCTGTCTTGAAAAGGTTGGTAGTGTTTTTACTTATTTTTTTTAATGTGGCGCTCTCCTTGAGGATAGATTCAAGTTGTTTTTTTTTTTATTGTAGTCGGTAGATATTGTGGGGGATCACTCAAACCATAGCAGCAGGAATTAGCCTTATGTTCACGAACATAAAAGCATACTTGACGGGAAATAAAACGTACACAAATAACAGGAAAAACATGTTAAATTGTCTATTAATTTCATAGAATTTATTTATATTTTTGTGTGTATTTGTGTGTGCATTTTTAGGTTACAATTGTTTTATGCTACATGTGATAAAAGGGAGAATTTACTCCGTAGTATTACAAGTCATATCACAGAGAGAAATCGAACACGTGTTGACCGTACCAAGGTTCGTCGTTAAGACGTTGAATTTGGTGGGATGTGCGTATATCCAGCAGGAACAGTTTTTGTTGCATGCTAAGAGTTTATTTATTATTTTTAATTTTTATTTAATTTATTTTATACAACGTTTTTATGTTATTGGTTTATTTTATTTTATTTGTAATTTTTATTACTATTATTATTTTATATTTTATTTTTATTTATTTATAACACTAATATTATCCCTATAATATAAAATAACATTCCTTTTTTTTGACACAAACTCACAAAGTATTGAACGCTATTGGCGATAAGAAATCACTACAAAATAAAAAAAAGAATAATCTGCGTAACAATTGCTAAATGGCGTGTGCCTTTGGTGGGAATCTAGATTAATTTTGCTTGCTACTAGAGCAATTGTTATATTAATCGATTTATGGGTCTTAGTGATTATCACCATATTTGTAGATCAGGCGCATAAGTAGATATTTACTAAAATCAGTTTAGATTTGTAGAAGGCGAAACTATTGGAGCATACAGTAACGATCGCACGTGTCTGTGAAGCTAATTTATAAAACATTGTTCTACAGTAGACGCCCTATTTAAGTTCTTCATGTATGCTAACATAACCCAATAAAATGTTTCCTGAACTATAATTCCCCGGCAACCATTTTTTAATTATTAAGAAGTAATTATTTACTTGAATGTAAAGAATGTTCCTAAGATTTTAGTTAATACTAAAATCAGCGGAGATCGGAGAATGTTTGACAATTTTTTTTTTCTTTGGAACTATTCCGATGTTCAGTTTTTTCTGATTAATACTTAACACGTCACATTGTATAACGAAAAAGAATGAATGAACCTCACTCTAATACATTATGGAAACCATATTCTACATGCTCAGTCGTAGTTGTCGAATTTTTAACTTTGAAGACCAAACTAAAAAAGAAATAGTTATATTCACATCTCTGAAAAATCATTAATTATTTACATTTACGAATGCTTAAGTAAAGACAAATTATTATCTCTTTCTTTTTTTACTTTTTTTGTTTTTTATTTATTTTATTTTATCATTTTTTTTTTAGAAATTACAGATTTTGAGCTTCTTAAAATGTCATTAGGCTAATAGTTCTGGTCATTTTTTTGTTTTTATGCTTCTTCATACAATCATTATCGATATTTCAGTCCATTTCTGTTTACTGACAGGAGTGACAATTCTGGAAAAACATTGCGTTTTTCTACTTCTGAGTAATTAATGATAATTTTGGCAAAGTGATCAAGATCTATCTTTATTATTTCTTTTGTTTATTTGTTTTTTAGGTTCGCAACTTCCTTTGTTTACTTTAAGGGGACTGAAACATAAAAAGAAATATTATTCTCCCGTTAATCATAAACCGGAAGTGTTTACCTAGATGTTCAAGACTGTTATGTTCGTCATTCGAGAGATAACAGCGGGAAGTCTGCAATAAAGGTGAGTGCACTGATTTGTTTGTAGTTGCTTCCGGTCTGGAAAAATCACCATTTTCTACTCGTAAGCTATTTATTTATTTATTTTAGAAAAGAGGGAAAACAAATCATATAATTTGACCTCTGTCTTTCTCGCATTTTGACCTTCATTATCACGTTCAACATCAGCTTTTTCGTCTTTATCTTTGAGATTTTTTCCTTCTTTACTTTTTCATATTTCTTTCATCTAAATTTCAATTGTTTTTCATTACATCAACCCAGACCACTATACACGGCTATTAGTACAGAAAAAAAAGTCCCTCGAAATTTTAGCTCTGAGAATCTAACAAGATAGCTACTTTGATGGACGAATGCAAACAGCGCAGAAATTCAACTCTAACTGTACTTACTATCATAGTTATCTCATTTTTCCTGAACGCCTGAAGCTATCATATTTAATGTTCTGCATGCATAGTATTTGTCGTAAGGTCTGGAACTGAACTATTTTTTATGAAGGTTGGTGACCTGTTATTTTTTTTTTTATTAATATTTCTTTCATTTTCATTGTTACTTTCTATTATTATTATTATTATTATTATTATTATTTTTCTATTCATTCTTAACCGCATCAACCCTTTGGCACTTTCATTTTTTTTCATCTTCTTTCTTCTCCCATATTTCCTTCTACTTGTCGCTCCTCCTGATCGATATGCTTACTGCTATATAACATTGAAACACTGGTTCTCGTCCGATCACCGAAGTTAAGTAACGTCGAGTCTGGTTAGTACTTAGATGGGTGACCGTTTGGAAATATCAGGTGCTGTAAGCTTGAATGTGTTCGTGGTGCAATTGATAACGGCTCAGAAGTGGAAATCAGATAGCAAATTCCAGTCGGTTATATTCACATACGCGCAAATACCCTTAGGAAAGGCATGAAACCACCTCTTCCCCTACTCAAGCCATGAGTTAAATAGTAGGACTAATTTCTGTAAATCAATATTAACTTTTAAAATATTTACATATTTTTTGGTTTTAAAAGGTTGATAAACCGGAAAGTAAATGAATTAATAAATAAAATCCTCCTCTTCGTCTCTTCTTTATGTTTGTTTTCATCTATTTTACTTTATTTGTTTTTAATTCTAGATTGAAACAGATACCAAGAAATACCGTAGCTGTTTCTCTTTTAATACAATGAGAAGGTTCACATACGCACTAGTTTTACCATAAAATAATCATCACGGAAACTTGTTTCGCTAATATCTGACTTCTACATGATACGAGGTTCTATTTTAATGTAAGATCTTAACATTGTCTTTAGCATATACTGCAGTCATTAGAAAATATCTTACTCTCACATTTTACTTATCACTGACGTAAATGTAGTCATAGAGAGGATTTTTCAGTGCTGATGTTGTTTATTATTAGAACTTTTGACCCTAAGTTTTGCAAGCGGAAACCGATGTATCAAATCCACTTAATACATTCACTACACTCAGGTGTTACTGAAAAATCGACTAAAAAGAATAAAGAGAAAAACTTCTGATAATCCTTTTCGGGTATAAAATCTAACCTTTTGCTTTGGATACAAGCACACATTGGTATTTGTTTAACCTGGGAAACTTTCTCAAGATGATTTCTATCATCTGATTCGTAGCACGTTAACCCAAAAAACAATAGAGAAATTATTAAAACGAGATAAATTCATGCCTTTTTTTTTTAGTATTTAGAGCAGAGAGAAGTGAGTAGACACTACTAACATCTGAAATAAATTCCTGGTTTCGTTTTTCCTAAAATATCGTGAGTTAGTACAAAAATAACCACTGGTTCAAATGTGATTTATTAGTTTACCTATTCTAAGTGACGGTGAGTAATTCTAAAAATCCTTATATAGAACATCTGACTTGGTAACTAGAAGCTTAAGTCAATTAAGTGCCATACGTGATACCCACATGGACAATCATATCTCTTTCGATTCATGACTAACTTGGCAAATGATTTTTCCGCAGTAGATTGCCGATTTCTTTTTACGGTAGACTGGTTGTCAACAAAGGCTATAGGATCCAGTCTATCCTGTTATTCAAACCATAGCAGGGCGAGGAGAGATGGATTCATACCTTTTCCCAATGATATCTGTACGAACCCAACTGGAATATTTTGCAACAAACTCGACTGGAATTCAATCTCGGCTCTCCGATTTCTCACTCCGTGCCGTTATTCACTATACCAAACGGCACATTGAACGCAAAATACGCCCGTGAAAGGCTGAAAGGTAAAGTTATCCAGATAGTATAAGAAAGACAACAAAGACAATGAAGTGATTTATTTTTAATCCATTTATATTTTTTATGTGTTATCACCCTAAGCTTTGTCTCTCTAGATATGAACAGATAGGAAATATGTATGCTTTATCAACCTTTCTTATATACGTTTCCTCACATTTATGATTTCAGTCATCCATTTATTTATTAAATTTAAATGATTATTATTTACAAAATCATTTTGTATACAACAACAAAAGTCCCCTTTAAAAAGTTTGCTACAACATTGTTGATTGTTTTCGGCTGAATTAAGCTATGATAGATTGTCTTCGTGGAATACATTTATACTAAACAAAATAAAAACGTCTGGAAAGATGATTTAATTTCTCTTCATTTGGCTGAAATGCTTTCAAATAAAAAGGGAGAAAACTTGGAAAGGGTTGAAAGTTATTTTTAGGTTTTCTTTCTTAACTTGAGTCTAAATCTTAATCCCAAAAGATGGCGCCCTGAAAGAACGTAGCATCCGCTGTGGCTGCGTGTAACGCGGGAAAATATTAATGTCTTGTAAATGACAACATCTGATGCCATAAATCGGCCGACAAGTTTATGTCGATGGAAGTTTAAGATGCTAATCTTTTCTCGTTTTGTTTACTGTTTTTTTATTGGTTACTTTAGATATTTTGACATTGGTAAGAGGAGACGTTTTCCTTTTATAGGACGCTTGTCTTACTTTTCCTTCAATCGAATGTGCTGTTCTTTAACATTATCCTTTTCTCTCTTTCTTTCTTCAATTATTATTTCTCTTTTATTTCTTTACTTTACTACACATCTTTTCACCAATCTCTATCTTTTCTTTCTTTCTCTTTTTCATTTAACCAATTTTTATTCCTTCTTTTTAATTTTTTAATTTCTTTTCTGTCCATATACTCTCTTTTTATTTCAGTTTCTTTCTCTTACATTTGATTTTTCTACCTTTATATTTTCGTTCTCTGATTTTTTTTTTTTCTCTTTCTTTTTTCCTTCTTTTTTTTTTGAACTTCGGTTTTTCTTCATTATATATATATATATATATATATATATATATATATATATATATATGTATGTATGTAAATTATCCCTCACCGATAGCACGTCTTGGAGTTTCATGCACAACGCAATCTTCAGGTGCTGAGTATAAACTATTGTGTTACATCAAGCACTGTTTTATTAACACCCGCTGTATATGTGCAATATATTATAATATTAATTACATTTACCGGCCTGAATATAATAAATAATGTCTAATTAAAAACAGATTATTTACTCAAATAAGTGCATTCATAAAAAAAGGTATAAACAGAAAATATATTAAAATATTTGTCGGATTTAATCAATTGCATATAATATATTGTCATTGCTTACGTTAGGTTACAATTTCAGAGCAGATATGATAGATCGAAAAAGAATATATATATATATATATATATATATATATATATATATATATATATATATATATATATATAAATAGAATATATATATATATATATATATATATATATATATATATATATACCGTTCTTTCCTTTTACTTGTTTTTTTTTCTTTCCCATCTTTATCCGCTTTTCTTTCTATTTCTAATATCCTGTCTTTATTTCGTTTCTTTTTTCCTTTTCTTTTCGTTCTTAATTTCAAATTCATTCAATTTTCTTTTATTCATAGTTTTATCTTTATCATATTTATCTTTCCTTTATTATGTTTTTCTCTGTTCTTACATTCCCTCTATCTCTCTCTTCCTCTTTCTCTCTCTCTCTCTCTCACGATTTCCTTATTCATATATTTTCTCCTTCTTTGTTTCTCTCTTTATTTTCTTTGTCTCATCATTCTATTTTTGCTAGGATTTTCTTTCCTATGTTAAATTTTCTTTAGTCATATTTGTTTATATCTTTTTGCTCCTTCTTTTTTCCTTCACATTCATTATTCATGTCCAGGATGACGTATTGTCTTCTTGCCTTTTTCTTCTTTTCTCCCCTCTTTTCTTTATTTACCAGTTATTCTTTTCTTTCTCTCCCACCCTTACTTTTATTCACCTTACTCCATTATTCTACTCCATTTTTCTATTTTTCTTCCTTTACATTTTCTTTCTTTCCAACCCTAAAATACAGACGCTTTTTCTTAAATTTGAAGATAAATAGCTGTTATTTTCTCCAAATATGATGACATTAATCAAAAACTTCAGAAAATGTGAATCTAAAGAATAGTAAGTTCTGGACTCTTCAACTTATGATAAAAGAAACATCGGCCACCATAAACATCGACAATAACATCTTTACGCAATGATAAAAACAGTTAAAATCGACAGATTTTAATCGGAAGTGCTTTCAAACAACTACATGGTAACGAGTTTTATCAAGTGGATCTTAAAAGAAGTGTTTTAACTTCTTTATTTTTGTATCATACAGAGATATTATATAGTTTACAGTTTTATATACAAGGTAACCAAAAAAGTTCTGTCCGTTTTTTGGTTAGTCATTGAATGAAGTTGAAATATATACGTAATGCGTGTAGCAATTGTTTTCAAATTCGGACAGCCGGAAGTAGGAACATCAGACGTTATAAAAAACATGCGCACCATGCCTGGCTATCAGTTATTAGCTGGACAGCTGTGAGAAGGATGGAAATATCTAGAGATCTCGTTCGGGGCTGTTTGCTTTACGACTTCAAAGTGGGCTTATCAGCAACTGCATCAAGTCGCCACATATGTCAAGCGTTTGGGGATAGTGCTGTGGATGAACGCACTGCAAGGCGTTGGTTTTGAAAATTCAAGTCGGGAGATTTGTCTCTCCATGATGAGCCTCGCAGTGGCCGACCACAGGTCTTGAATGACGGAGTCCTGAAGGCAGCCATTGAAGAGGACAGTAGTCTAACGTGTGGTGAACTTGCAAGACAGTTCAACGTTTCCGATGAAACAGCTAGACGTAAGACGTACAAACTGAGCAAGTGGGTTCTGCAAACGTTGTTGGAGGTCCACAAGGGACAACGAGTGGCAGCCTGCGTACCGCATCCTTATTCAATCGAGTGCTTACCAGTGATGAAAAGTGGGTTCTGTACGAAACTCCCAAGCATTCCAGACATTGGTTGTCTCCTCAGGATGCTGTCCCTCACACCGCAAGACCGCCTATGCACCCACACAAGATCATGCTTTGTGTCTGGTGGACAGGTCGTCAAGTGGTTCATTATGAACTGCTACCAACGGGTCAAACGGTCAGACCTATACTCGCAGCAATTGAAACGTTTGCAACAGGCATTGCGCCAGAAGGATCCAGCATTGGTGAATCGCAAAGGTGTGCTATTCCTCCATGACAACGCCAGGCCGCATGTCGCGCGAGTGGTCAGGGATACCATACAGCAACTTGGGTGGAGACTGTGCCATCCACCTTATTCACCTGACCTTGCACCATCCGATTACCACCTCTTCCACTCGCTGGATAATCATCTTCGTGGGAAATCCTTCACCAATGAAGCAGACTTGCGCAAAGCCCTCACGGACTTCTTTGCATCCAACCCCACCCCCGAGTTCTACCGCAATGGTATTGAACAGCTGGAGACATGTTGGCAGAAGGTGCTGGATGCCGATGGCGATTACTTCGAAGACTAAATATAAGTTACACATACTGTGAAGCGTTTTCTTTTTTTCCTTTAAAAACGGACAGAACTTTTTTGGTTACCTTGTAGGTATGCCCTCTAAATTTTCTGAAGAGTCATTACCATTCAAATAATTTCATCTGTTTTGTTTTACTGGCTGCTTCATATGTTCAACCCAAATAAACGACGCTTTCGGTAAAGTTGAAAATAATCATTATTCTGCCAGCAACAGTTTCTACTGCAGATAAAGGACACATATTTGAATATCTTAGAATACATTACGACTTATTCTAGCTAATCGTATGTGATTATAAAAATATATGCGTAAAATATACATAAAGAGATGCGTGCGTGTGCTTATGTATATTTTTCCTGTTGTTATAGGGGAACTTCGATAGCTGTCGACAGATCCTATATATATACATATACTTACTTAACTAGAATAGCGAATGATCCCATAGATACAAAATAGCCGTCATAATAAATATTCTTCTTTTCTTCGTAGTCTTCTATGTACCGCATCTTTTCAGAACAATTATTATTATTATGGCTCACAACTACTTCTTATCTTTCATATTTCTAAGCAATGGGTATGCCCCAACGCCATTTTATCCCAGTCATTGAACTGACATCCGGTAGGCAGGTTACTCGCTGCTCCCCCCCCATCGCTTTTACTTCTAATATGTTCCTTGAGTGCAAGTAAGTTTCAACTGCATAAACCTTATAACATTTTGTTTACACTTTCTCCCATGATATATCTCAGGTTTATAATATTTAATATGATATCCTCCTATACTGTAAGTAAGTTCCCGCTTTCCTTAAAAATTCAAACTATTTATCCTCTTTCCCATGATATATATCTGGTTTATACTCTCTCCCATAATGTCTCTCATGTTTATACTCTCACCTATAATGTTTTCTTAGTTTATACTCTCTCCCATAAAGTCTTTTTAGTTTATACTCTCTCCCATATTGTATATCTGGTTTATACTCTCTCCCTTAATGTGTCTCAGGTTTAAACTCTCTTCTATAATGTCTCTCTGGTTTCTGGTAATTGTCTCTCTCCGATAATGTTTTCCTTGTTTATACTCTCTCCCATAATGTCTCTCTTGTTTATACACTCTCCGATAATGGTTCACTGGTTTATAATCTATCCCATGATATATTTCTGGTTTATACTCTCTTCCATAATGTCTCTCAGGTTTATTTTCTCTCCCATGATATATCTCTGGTTAATACTCTCTCTTATAATGTCTCTGGTTTATACTCTCCTCCATAATGTCTCTCAGGTTTATAATCTCTCCAATAAGATATCTCTGGTTTATACACTCTTCCCTAATGTCTCACATGTTTATTCTCCCTTCATAATGTTTCACTGGTTTATACTTTTTCCCATAATGTGTGTCTGGTTTATACTCTCTCCCATAATGTTTCCTTTGTTTATACTCTCTCCCATAATGTTTCCTTTGTTTATACTCTCTCCCATAATGTTTCCTTTGTTTATACTCTCTCCCATAATGTTTCACTTGTTTATACTCTCTCCCATACAGTCTTTTTAGTTTATACTCTCTCCCATATTGTATCTCTGGTTTATACTCTCTCCCATAATGTCTTTCTGGTTTATACTCTCTCTCATAATATATCTCTAATAATAATAATAATAATAATAATAATAATAATGAAGACAGCTCTTAAATTTGTTATAAATTAGGGCAATTGTTACGCCACTACTATTTATCCGATAACAGTTCAATTAAATTGCATATTACTAACCAATACAACAACAAGAATTCCAAGAAATGCAAGAATACAATACCATATAAACTGAAAAAAAAGGAAACTACTGCATATATTAGAATCCTTAACCAAAAAAAGGCAAACACCTGAGTATTAATCAAAATTAATTCCGTTTAGGACACAAGCATCTAAAATATATTTCGCAATTAATGAAAAAAAATGACAAGATACAAGCCGATGCTTGAGTACATGATACTTGAAAAAATTGGCACAGCATCCACTGAGGCATGAACATAAGACACTCAAAAATCACATAAAAAACAATGTGTATAAATAGCCTCAAATTTATTAACCAACAAAAATTAATAGATAATAGCTGTTATTATTATCCAGCAAAAGCAATTCTGCTTCAGTTGTTGTTGGGAAATAGTATTTCAACTGAACCTCAATTTGTAATTATGCAACTCACAATGTGTGCATCTTCACCTCAGAGAAGACCAAAGTTTTGAACTATCAACTCCCTTGATATTTAATTCACACAAACAGAAATCCTAAATTCA
Source organism: Acanthosepion pharaonis (assembly GCA_903632075.3). Lineage (NCBI taxonomy): Eukaryota > Metazoa > Mollusca > Cephalopoda > Sepiida > Sepiidae > Acanthosepion > Acanthosepion pharaonis. The sequence continues at coordinate 146,752 of CAHIKZ030001968.1, read as the reverse complement.
TGTTCCAAAAATCTGCCGTTCAAATGCTTTTTTTCAGATACTAGAATGCTTTTGCAACAGGCTAAGGTGTGTTGTAATCCTCACAGTATTTAATATTGTTGAAGTTATTGCTAACATTTTTGTTTCGTTAAATTTCGCAAACCAATCGATGAAAAAGAAAATTATATGAAGAAAACAATATTTCATTTTTATTGAATACGTATTTGTTATTTTAATTATTAAATTGCTTTTTAAATAGTGTGACTATCTTCTATGTCAAAGAATAAATCTTTTAATTAAAAAAAATAATGAAAATTTATTATACTAAGCTACGTACCCTAGTAAAACCAACTGTACTTTGTACCCACTTACCAATTTGGTTTCGATCGGTCAATGTATAACTATTTTAGAGGTTGTGACAACCAGGCGGACGGGCTAACAGAAGTCATTTAATTTTATATTTAGAACATAGATTCTTTTCGCGTATAACTGTAAATGTGAAAATGAAAAAATCAAAACTGCAACAAAACTAATGTTTTGGGTTTGTTTTAGTTTTTGAGCAAGTTGGAAAATTACAATCGGACTGAATGAAAAGAGTTCATTGCTTCTCATAGAATTAAAGCAAAGAGGTCAAAGTGTGCATTTCACATACTTATTTAGAGAGGTTCCATATTTAGCTACTACTCAAACTGCCCCAGATAACATAGCATCCTACTTAATCTGAATTATTACGATGTTATCGGTATTGTCATTTACCTCCATAAATAATTCACCAGTTTCGTTAAAGTACTGAACATATATATATATATATATATATATATATATATATATATATATATATATATATATATATATATATATATATATATATATAGTCTGGAGAAGTGTGTGTGAGAGTGGAGAGAGATTGTAGGGAGAAACGTGTACGTACGAATGACTGGTAGATAAAGGAATTCGTCTGAAAGCCTGGAGAAGAATTGTAGTCACCAGCTGCGAATAATTCTCAAGAAGACTCTGAAAATGTTTTAATACAAACAAATAATGAACGACAATTTTTTACCTAATAAGATTAGAATTTTCCTGCTTATATGTTAATGTACAGATGCAGTGATATCAGAAAGTCATTAGCAGTGAAAACAGCCGGCGATCGGAGTTTAAATTTTGGTTGAGGTTGTTCTATTTTATTTAGTATCAATTTGAAGGGCATGAATGCATTTTAAATTAATAAAAGCTAGGTAGAGTATTACTAGACAGGAGGATTTCTTTGGTAACAAAGAAAAATATAAGGAGTTGCCAAGTGACATCTGTCCTCTTTTACGGCAGCGAATATTGGATGGTCTCCTCAAAGATGAAGAAGAAACTCGAGGCAAAGAGGTATGGTTCTACAAAAATTTTATCGACATGACCCGCTATTATCCTCTACATGAGGTGAGAAGAGGTTTTTTTTCATACCTTTTCTCAAAGGTACATGTGTGAATATGAATGTAACAAACTCAGTCGGAATTCGAACGCAATTCGCTGATTTCTCGTCCCTAGCCGCTAATCATTACACAATCTGCTAAGGATTCAGAAGGAGTTGGATGAGACTAATGATGATTAAAAAGGTACGGCAGCTTGGAAAATTCACCCTGATCGTTCTGATCAGAAAAGAATTCCAGAATTTGTTGGTGAGAGCCTCAGACTCAACACGGAAGCCTACATCAAGTGCCTTGAGGAGGCAGTGTCGCTCTGAGTCAAGAGTGTGGCTACTGGAAGCCACTATGCCTGGCAGCAAGACTTTGCACCATGCCACACAAGCAGGAGAACCCGGACATGGCTGTCAGACAATTTCTGCGATCACATTACCCATTACATCTGGCTACCTAACTCCCCAGATATCAACCCTCTTGATTATCATGTGCAGGGTTTAGTTGAGCGAGAGACCAACAAAATTCTTTGTAGCACTGATGAACTGAAGGCAAGGATTATGGCTGCATTCAAAAAAACCGCCAAGAAGAGATGTAGGAGATTCCAAAGTTTTCTGGAGACCGTTGTTGAAACCAACAGTGATTTTAGTGAATAAATTTAGTCTCCAGTATTTCAAGCTATTTTTGAGTAATGTTGGTAAATATATCTGTTAAAATGAGATGTCAGTGTTAAAAATGAATAATATAATATGGCGACAATTTACCCATCGCTCTCTCTCTCTCTCTCTCTCTATATATATATATATATATATATATATATATATATATAAAACAGTTTGGCAAATGAAACTAGTTTTATGTACTGTATCAAAAGATGACTGGATAATAAACATATATATCTATAAACAGTTTGGCAATGACTGGCTACTACTATAAGTTTTATGTACTGTATCAGTAAAGATGAGTACCCGATAAACCACTTGACGAGTTCAATTAGACAGACAAATCAAAATCGTCCGTTGTGGAGGCTAAATTATCCAGCCAAAATCTAAAATGGCTGCGAACAAAAAAGAAGGGTTCCACCTGGAAAGCTTGCATGTATGGCAAAAAAGTGATCAATAACAAGTGAAACTGGCGTCTCAATAGAGGAGCTGAAGCCCTAAGTCCGAAGAAAGTGCTCAACAGGACCGGAAAACCAAATTCACTTTAGACCAGATCTGAAAGAGTCTGCATTGAGCATTTTTATGCCAGTACTTTGGGCAGACTCTTTCAGATCTGGTCATTCTTTCCTGGATTTATATATGCTCTAAAGTGAATTATATATATATATATATATATATATATATATATATATATATATATATATATAGATAGATAGATAGATAGATATAGATATATTCACTGGAAATGCATCAAGTCTTCATACGTTTATTACAAATGAGCTTCTTGATATTTCAGTTTTCTATAGGAGTTTGTTAAAACTTATGGCATTTCATCAACCGTGATCTATACCAAAGTATTTTCAGCTGGAAAAAAAAAAGAAAGAGAATAGAAAAAGTTTCTTAGATTTTAATAAGTGGACATATTTGTAAACTTTAATCCTTAAAAGAAGAAAAAAGCTAATTCCTTCCTTTTTTTTCTCCTTTTTGTTTCTGTTTTCTTTGGATTTTGCATTAATTTCATCCTCATCCTCATCCTCATACTACCCTCCTCCTCCACTTTATTTTCCTTTTTTGTTCTCTAATATTCTTGTTTTTCTTTCTTTTCCTCCTTTCTCATTTCATGCCTTATGTAACTGTCTCTTCTTTCTTTCATTCGTTTTTTTTTTATTTTTAAATGTATTTTTTCCTGTTTCCCCTTCATTTCTCTTTCAATTTTCTTTATTTTTTCCTTCCTGTCACTCTTCTTTTGTCTTCTTCCTTTCTTTCAATCCTTATTTTACTTCCTTTCACTATTCCTCCTTACATTTTCCTCTTTCTTTCTTCTTTCTTCATTCTCATTTCTTTCTTTCTTTTACAAGCGAGTTCATCCTTTATTTCATTTTGCGCCGTTTCTTTTCCAGAAAATAACAAATATTTCCATTTTTTCTACCGACATTTCTTTTTCCTTCAGATTATTGATTCCTTTTGCAGGAAAAAGCACTTGGATCTGTCAGAGTATTTTCATAAGAACGTGGGTCCGTAAAAGTACATTAATTATATATGCAAGCGTTTCTGAAAACAAATATCCGTGTTGCAATGGATTTTATGAGAGACCTCGGTTTACAATAGCATTTTTTGTCACATTCAAAAATCGAACGAAGTTTTTGCAAAGAAACACGAAAGAATCGACATGGGTTTACTATGAAATATTGCATATGAATAAATTACGGCTACTTACACTCAGTTCATATGGATGCCTTCGTGGTCGATAGAGAATTCACCAGCAAAAATAGATAGGAACAGACTCGGTTGAATTTCAAAATAATCAAGCAGCTTAGAAAGACAAATATATAAAGTGACTGAGATAGATAGATAGATAGAGAGGAAACATACAAAAAGTTAAGAACATATAGTAAAGATAAAAGTATTAAGTCTATATATGCATATAAATAAGAAAAACTCACACTCACACGTGTGTATATATATATATATATATATATATATATATATATATATATATATATATATATATATATATATATATATATATATATATATATATATATATATATATATATATATATATATATATATATATATATATATAGGCAGTGAAATGGTTAGTTAAGCTTGTCTTGCTAGAAGAATTATGACTGAGTAGTGTGTTCGATCCTCACTGGGTGCCCCATACTTACTACCTTTGTGCCAAATCTACGCTTGGAAAATTCCTATATATATATATTCCTATATATATATATTCCTATATATATATATATATATATATATATATATATATATATATATATATATATATATATATATATAAGTAACTAAGGAATAAATAGGAAAACGCTTAAGCTAAAATAAAAGCGAAACGTGTTAAATTTATAAAGTATTTGTTTCTTTTTTATTATTATTTGGGATTTAATCCATATTAGTCGAAAACTTAGATAGGATTAAAAAACATGTACCAATATGGTGTTTTTCTTTCATCTCTCAATGATAATATTATTACGTTTATCAGACAATATGAAAGGAATTTACTTAAAATAGACAAGACTTGTCTATATTATTTAATGAAACATGCATTAATATATATATATATATATATATATATATATATGAATAATGGGAGTAGGGAATGCTCATGCACACCCGAGGAACCTTTTCTCTCCTCAATGGGTCTTTTAGTCCTCATGTATGTGAGCGAGCTTGCCTTTGTGCCCTAGATCTCTGACCGTTACGATGTTTCTGACCCAAGGAGTAGTTCTGACCTTTAGGCGGACGAAACACATAAACTCAGAGTATCGCGCCTGAAACTTTCCTGGGTTATTTGCCCCCTCATCAAGGGTCCTGGATGTAAATGTTTTTGGGGTTTTGGCGTTATCCGCTTGAGAGTCAGTGATCCGAACCTTTGAGTAAATTCGAAGGACGCAATGCTATCAGAAGGTGAATTATATCGGGTCTATTTTACTGCCATTTTGTGAATGGCTTCTGAACCGTGCTGTAGTCTCCGGTGGGGCCTCTTGATGCCACGAAGATTGGTAGTATTACGGCATTATCTCCGAACGAGTCGGCCCAGGTTATTTATACGTGCATCTCCAGTGGGTATCTGTTTTCACTGCCTAATAGTCATCCACCAAACTAATCAAAACAAATATGAAAGCAATCAAATTGAAAATGATCAAAATTAAAAAAAAACAAACCTCAAAAAAAAATGTGGAACTCAATCTTCTTCAGGCTGAACCTGACCTCCTGTTCCTGTCTCAAGCAGGTATCAATACCTCGATCCTATTGCAGGAGCTCAAAATTTCCGGGCTACTCACCCATTATAACAAAATACGACCATCTAAATCGCCGCGTCACGGGCTTGATGCGTACAAAAAGACGGGAGATTAGGGTCCTCGTTTTTTGTGTTCCTGACACACAAAAACCGAGGACCCTAATCTCCCGTATAAATGTTTCCGTATGACACTTATCTGTAGTACCACATTCGTCTTTACCTGTATTGTTCTCAGGACGAAGGGCCGGTAATCTTCGATGAATATTAAAGAGGATTGACAATATTCTCAGCCAAATTTCACACATGCGGTGGCTTCAATGTTCACTACTAAGAGTGGTTAGTCCCATTGCATCGCATATGAACTAACCCCAAATAACTGAAGAACCCACCCTAATCCTGGATGTGACAGGACAGCAGGCGAACCTCCTCGACCTTTTTCTAACATCCTGCTCTAACAAACTTTATCTCTCACTGAACTCTATCGAGACTGGAATATGAAGACTGGGAACATCCTGTCCATATATGGCAGCAGTACTCCATTATCGATCTGATCTGGCTCTTTATAAGTCTGCTATCACATCTAGCCTGCTATGTATCTAGGGATTCTTGACAAAATCCATAGGAAAACCTGTATTACATATATGTAAACATTTTCTTGAATGTTATCCTTTGGATTTTATCAAGAATCCCTAGATACATTGTAGGCTCTAATTTGCCATTTCGGCTTTAATTCCCACCATCCTAACGTAGATTTCCTGCACATTTTCTGTATATATTTTAATAGTAAATCTCCAGATGACCTTTCCTTTTTGATACCTCTAATTCCTGAATTTAAGCACCTAATTCATGAATTTGGCATCTTGATATCACTATTTCACTGTTGAAATTGCTTGCTGTAACTGTAAGTTCGACGCTAATAATTGTTTCTCTCATACTTCTCGTTTCTGGAACTCTCTTCCGGCTTCCTGCTTTAGAAATTTAGATCTGGCATCAGTCGTCATCTTCTGTCTTTTATTGTCCTTTCTACTTAATAACGTTTAATTAGTTTCCATCACTCTCGGTAATCCCTTGCGTTTTAGTAACTTGTGATGAAAACCGATATTGGATAATTCATGGACATTGGACAATGGAATCATTATGGGAATTTGATGAAAATCATTTGTAATCAAATAAGAAATAAGAAAATCAACTATATTTTATTCAGAATTTGATCTTCGAATATAGAAATGTGCTAAAATGTTGCATTTTTGTAAGATTTTCCAAGTTTTTATAATAAGAAAATCAGCAATATTGTCTATATATTTTGATTTTTTCATATAGAAATATGTAAAAATGCTATATTTTATTTTCTTCAGATTTTAGATATCTATATGCAAATATACAACATATAGAAATAAGGATATCAGCTATATTTTTTCAGATTTTGACATATATATAAATGTACAAATGGTACTTTTTCTTCAGATGTTGCATTTTCTTTATATTTAGCGTTGTTATATAGAAATAAAATCAGCTATATTTTATTTAAAATTTGACAATTCCATATAAAAATGTGCTAAAATGTTGTATTTTGATAAGATAGTTTAAGATTTATTTTAACAATATAGCTGATATTCTTATTTCTATATAGAAATAGGAATATAATCTATATTGACTATGTTTGGACATGAAGAAATGTGCAAAAATTCTGCACTATCATTAAATTTTGATTCTTTAATAAAAAAAAAATCACCTACTTTTTCTTTAGATTTTGACTTTTTCGTAGATATTTGTAAAAATGATAATATTTTCTTCAGATTTTTTATATTTATAAACTAATATTCACAAATGTTGAATTTTCATAAGATTATTCATCTTTTTTATGGAAATAACGAAATCAGCTATATTTTCTTCAGATTTTGACATCTTCATATTTTACTTCAGATTTTGCATTTTTACATAGAAATGTGCAAAAATGTAGCATTTTCTTAATATTTGCCCTTCAATCATCAATATTCTCTATAGAACTGAATATTTTCATATAGAATTATGCAAAAATGTGACACATTCATAACATTTTGAATATTTTTGTAAGAAATTTAAAAATCTGCTATACTTTCGATGTCGATTTTTCTATATATAAAATTTGTAAATATGTTATACTTTCTTCAGATTTTACATTCATATGCAATTGTACAAAAAACGTTTCACTTTTTTAATATTTTTATATAGAAATAAAGAAATCAGCTATATTTTCAATAGATTTTGATATCTTCATATAGAAATATGTAGCAATTCTACATTTGACAATTTCATATAGAAATATGTAGCAATTCTACATTTGACAATTTCATATAGAAATATGTAACAATTCTACATTTGACAATTTCATATAGAAATTTGTAGCAATTCTACATTTGACAATTTCATATAGAAATATGTAGCAATTCTATATTTGACAATTTCATATAGAAATGAGCTAAAATGTTTCATTTTTGTAAGGAAATTAGAAAATCAGCAATGTTCTGTAAAGAATTTGATAATTCAAAATCTTATGCAAAAATGCCACATTTTCTTCAGATTTTGCATTTTTATATGAAAATGTGCATAAATGATGAATTTTCTGAATAAATGGCATAATTTGGTATACAGAAATAAGAATATCAACAATATTTACTCTAGAATTTAACTTTTGCATTTTCATAAAATTTGCACTTTTTTATTAGAATATTATAAAAAAATCTGACTTTTCATAGATAAGTTTTGTAGAAATTCTATATTTTTTTTCAGATTTTCCATATTTATATACAAATATGCACGAATTTTGAATTTTCACAAGATTTTGAATATTTTAATGCTGCATTTCCTTAATATATGCTATCTTTATATAGGAGTGAGAAATTTCAAATATATGTTTTTAGAATTTGACTTTTCCGTATAGAAATGGTCAAAATGTTTTCATGTAAAAATATGCAAAAACGTTGCACTTTCATAACTATTTAAATATTTTAATAAGGAATTTAGAAAATCAACTATATTTTCTTTAGATTTTGTTTTTTTCATATAGAAAATTTTTAAATATGCTACACATTCTTTAGATTTTACATATTTATATACAAATATGCAAAACATTTGCACTTTAATAAAATTTCGAATCTTGTATTTTAATAAAATTTCGAATCTTTTTATATAGAAATAAGGAAACGAGCTATATTTTCTACAGATTTTGACATTTTCATCGAGATATATGTAAAAATACTACAGTTTTCAGAATTTTAATTTTTTATTTCGAAATGTGCAAAAACAGTTGTATTTTCTTAATATTTAGCCTTATATAAAAATAAGAAAACCAGCAATATTTGAGTTTTACGCATAGAAATGTGCTAAAAGTTTGCATTTTCGTAAGATTTTGCATCTTTTTATATGGAAGTAAGAAAATCAGCAATATTCTTTATAGACTTTGATATTTCAAATAGAAATATGTAAAAATGCCACATTTTCTTCAGATTTTGCATTTTTATATGAAAATGCGCACGTGATGAATTTTCTGTATACTTTTAAAAATACTTTCTTTAGATTTTCACTTCTTCATATATTAAATTTGAAAAGTTGCTTCAGACTTTACATATATAAAATATGCAGAAATATTGCATTTTAAAAAGACTTTGAATTATTTAAAATAGAAAGAGGGAAATCAGCTACATTTAATTCAGATTTAGACATTTTCATATATTAATGTGCAAAAATGTTCTATTTTCTTAATGTTTAGCCTTGTGTTATACGATAGTCAGCTATATTTAACTTGATTGACTTTTCCATATATAAATCTGCTGAAATGTTGTATTTTAATAATATTTTGAATCTTTTCTATATAGATGGAAGAAAATCAGCTATATTGTCTATAGAATTTCATTTTTTTTCATATAGAAATGTGCAAAAATTTGATAAAGTTTTTAATCTTTTTATAGAGAAATTAGAAAATCAGCTATACATAGTTTAGATTTTGACTATTTGATATAGAAATATATATGTTACTTTTTCTTCAGATTTTGCCTATTTATATAGAAATGTGCAAAAATCTTGCATTTTTGTAACATTTTGAATCTTTTTTCATAGAAATAAGAAAATTATCCATAACTTTTCCATATATAAATATGTATCAATGCTAGATTATTAAAATATTTCACCTTTTTTGCAATATTTTCTCTAGATTTTGCCGTTTTTATATAGAAATCGGAAAATCATCTACATTTTCTTCCATAACTCGAATGCTCAATATGGTAATATACAAAAAAGTTCTATTTTCATAAAATCTTAAATATTTTGTGAAGAAATAAGCAAAGCCATAATTTCTTCGGATTTTGATATCGACGTAGAGAAACACGTAGAAGCATTTTTATATAGAAATATGGAAAAATGTTGCATTTTCACAAGTTATCATAGAATTAGGAAAGAAAATCAGCTATATTTTCTTCAGAATTTGACTTTTTCTGCAAAAATGTCGAGATTCTGTTTTAAAACAGAAATATGTAAAAACTTTCCTTTTTTTTTTTAAAGATTTCGAACTTTTTCATACAGAAATAAGAAAATCAATTCAATGTGTAAAAATGCTAATTTTTCTCCAGATTTAACATATTTAAATAGAGATATGAAAGAATTTTCCATTTCCGTTCCATTTTATCTTTTGGGGGAAAAATAGGAAAAGCTACAATATTTACATTACATTATACACTCTTTAGTTTTCGATATTTTCTCATAGAAATATGTAAAACTGCTAAATTTTCTCCTGATTATACATATTTTAATAGAAATGTAAAAATGTTGATTTTTTTGTCATTTTATCTTTTTACATGGAAATAGGAAAATCCGCTGGAATGTTGCATTATTTTCAAATTTTGAATTTTTTTTATACAAAAATAAAAAAGTAAGCTACATTTTCTTTAAATTTTGATATTTTTTTATAGAAATATTTGAAAAGAAAATATTTTAAAATCCTGAATTTTCTCCAGATTTTGCAAATTAAATAAGAAATGTGTAGAAATCATGCATTTCCTTTAGATTTTATTTTCCATATGAAAATAGTAAAACGCTACAATATTTACTTTAGAATTTGGAATGTTATATGAAATCCCGATATATTTACTTTAGAATTTGTCTTTTTCATACATAAATATGCAAAAATTTCAACAAATTTTATATTTTTATACAGAAATAAGAAAATCTATTATATTTCCTTTTGATTTAGCTATTTTCATAAAGAAATACATAAAACTGCTAACCTTTCTCCGGATTTTACTGATTTAATAAGAAATGTGTAAAAATGTTTTATCATATGAAAATTGGAAATGCTACTCTGTTTACTTTATAATTTGACTTTCTCGTGTAAAAATTTTCAAATAAGTTGCATTTTCATTAAACTATATGTGTAAATTTTCTCCAGATTTTTCATATATAATGACAAATGTCCAAAAAATGCTTTTTCTTTCAGTTTTACTTTTTTGAAATATTAATCTGTAAAGTCCATATATTTTTTCGGATTTTTACATTTTTTACATAGAAATATGTAAAAACGCTAAATTTTTTCATGATTGTGCATATTTAATAAGAAATGTACAAAAATGTTAATTTTTTTCGATTTTGACTTCTAGAATTTGTCTTTTTCGTATAGAAATATGCAAAATGTTGCATTTTCCTCAAATTTTATATTTCCAACACAAATAAGAAAATGTATATTTTCTTTAAATTTAGCCATTTTCATAAAGAAATATTTAAAACTGCTAAACTTGCTTATTTAATAAGAAATATATAAATATGTTGCATTTTCTTTCGATTTTATGTTTCTTCTATAGAAAGAGGAAAAGCTATTCATTTTTAAAATTTAATTTCACTATTTCTCATAGTAATATACAAAAATGTTGTATTTTCATCAAATTTTTAATCTTTTTATACAGAAATAACAAAATCAACTATATTTTCATCAGATTTTGTATATTTTCTTATAGAAATATGTAAAAATACTAAATTTCTCAAGATTTTGCATATTTAATAAGAAATGTTCAATTATGTTGCAGTTTTCTTTTGATTTAACCTTTTTATTTAAAAATTTGATACGCTGCTATATTTACTTTAGAATTCGACTTTTTCATTTAGAATTTTTTAAAAATTAGTGCCTTTATTTCAAATTTGTATCTAAATATTCAGAAATAGCGTAAGCAGCTATATTTTTGTTTAGATTTTTACTTTTTCATATAGAAATATGTAAATGTGCATCACTTACTTTAGATTTTACATTGTATATAGAAATATGCAACATTTTTGTAGAAACTTCACTCTTTTTATGTATAAATATAAAAATCTTCTGTATTTTAGATTTTGACATTTTCTTAAAGGAATATGCAAAAATGCTACATTTTCTTCAGATTTTGCTTTTATATATAGAAATGTGTACAAATGCTAACTGCATGAATCAATGTAAACTATGGAACATGCGAAATGATGCAATTTAATGCCTACTTAATTTTTTTTTCCTTTTTCTCTTTATTCTTCATTTTGAATTTCCATAAAACAATTTTTTTATATAATTATATATATATATATATATATATATATATAATTATTTTATAAAATAAGACTTGATAAGAATCCCAGAGTGTGTTGAAACAAAATGGCTATTTTTGTAGTGATTTTATAACATACTTATTTATATTTATATATATATATATATATATATAATTGTTGGTTATTGGAATTCATTCCGTGTATACCAATTATATATTTTATATATATATATATATATATATATATATATATATATATATATATATATATATATATATATATATATATATAGGAAATTATAGGTAGTAACCACATTTCAGAGGATATGGTAATCCGTAATAAAACAAAAATAAAAACAAGATTTTCCCAACCATGTAACAACAAAAGAAGCTTATGCTGTAACCACATTAGACACACCGATTCGTTCACTTGCTCATCACTAAATTTATTTTCAAAATCTACCACGACTCTAACTGTAGAAATCATAACATAATTTACCTCTTAGAATGTACACTAAGCCAGAAACAATATGTAGGAAAATCTGAATGGCCCTTTCACTACAAAATTAATAATTATCGTAATTGGATCAAGTCGGCTCCCCACGAAAGATTATTACCTGCAGAACAACATTTCCGCCTAGAAAAACATGATTTTAAAAGCCATGCCAAATTCACTATAACTGAAAATATAAAAAAAGATAGAAAAGATAACATTAGAAAAATTCTAGACGATCATGATGACAAATGGATTTTGCGCCTCAAATCACTCCATCCAGACAGGCTTAATCACAAATTTAACAACATAGATAAAATTAATATATAACCCCATAAATCAAGCCCTACCCACATTTCTTACCCACATTTCTCACCCACATAAGACAGACATGCTTGCGGAGGTGTTGAGGTTTGACACCTATACACATTCCCATACTAATATATACACTTACACACATCATACACACTCCCGAAGAACTAAATAATAACATATACCTAACACAAACACATCCCCTTCTCAAAATGACCAAGGGAATTCAGAGTCGCGTGAAAAAAACAACATAAAAAGGCTGTTTGACCAACACAAGGACTGAGCAAAATTTAACCATAAAAAAAAATCAAATGAAAACTACAGATTTCATTTTCTTCAGAAAGTCATTCATTCCTGTAGTTTACTGCTACTAACAAGCAGGAATTTTTTCTCCTGATGATAGCCTAATTGAAATAATAAAACAAAACAAAAAATATTAATATACAACCCAGTGTGCCTGAAAATTTTAATTTTTTAATTTTTCAATATTTTTTTTATTGTTCAAAACATTATAAAATAAACATTCTTAGTGGTACAGAACTTGAGTATTGCTGTAAAAACATTTAGTTGATTATTACATGGCATAATTAGAAACAACAAAAAAAATGTAAGAGAAAACAATCGGTTTCGCTCCAGCTCTTCAAGGTTTTTAATCGGGAGTAAAAAGCGTAAAATACAATAACTTTTAAAATTTGCGAATGATTGATGAGAGGACAATAAAAACACACGGAGGGTGGGAATACTAGAGACTAATCATGTAGCAAGTTCCAGAAAACAATCACGCTGTTTACGGAGAGAAGGTTTGCGAGACTTGATATACATTGTCTCTAGTATTTTTAGGTAAACCAGTCAACACTAAATTCAGCTGCACACCTTCTGTTCTTTATAAGGTGCTCCCAAATTGAGAATGCATAGGTGTTTGGGATCAGTTCATTTGAAACTAAGGTGTGATTCCAGATCTTACTTGGCACGGGTTGTTTTATTCTTGCATCTAGTCGTTGGGTAGTCCTCCCTATGTAGCTGACACCGCAGCCACAATTGTATTTTATATATAACAGAATTCACTTGATTCCTTACGAATAGACGAGAGGATCGGCCTGGTATTGAATACGACACGAACCTCAGCGGAAAAATAACACTCACGGAGACTAGAAGAAATTTGCTTGGGTAGCTCCAATCCAAGGAAGTTGCAAATAAAAAGGGCTTAAAAAGGGCTTAATCGTTTTGAAAATTGCGATCTTGTCACGAATGACAGAATTAGGCGGATACCCATTGTTCCATAGAGTCCTCCTCACAAAATCAATTTCACTGTCCAGAAAAGCCTCAGAACAGATTTTTTAAAATTATGCCAAGTAATATTCAGCTAAATCTCTTTACTCCAACATATATATATATATATATATATATATATATATATATATATATATATATATATATATTTTAAAGCAACCGACAAAATTTTTTATTGTGTAAAAATTGTTTTGAAAGTAAAAAAGAATAGCTTCAATATCTTAGTTTTACTTAACAATTAATGATATATTGTATTTTAGTGTTATCTATAAATATTTTATTGTGGCCGTGTGCATTGTATTGATCAATATGTGTACTAAATTCACCTATTCACCTGTCATGTTAATTTGCAAGATATTGTGATGGTTGTGAATATTATGTTTTATTTGAAATTTTTGGGTGATACAATCTATCAAAATATACGAGAATTCATAAACAATATTTTTTACATGCGGTGTATTTTTAGTTTAGTGTGATTAGGTTTGTATTTTTTTCTTTTTTTTTTTATAATAAACGGTAAATATTTATTACAACTACACGGGATATGTACCTACGGCTTTTTTATATTGTATATATTTATACGGTACCTAGTTATAGCAAAATAAGTTAATGAAGCTATTCTTTTTTCTTTTTGATAAAGTGTTATTTTTGCTAAACTTCACAAAATTATAGGTGATTATTTCCAGAACTATCTTCAACCACTCGGAGATAGACTGATTCTGGAGAGTAGGTAAGGGCCATCGTGTTCAGTTTCAGGTACGATCCGGAGGTCTCGCGAATATTTGTCATCATTGACCATGAGAAGAATTTATTCTAAGTGGCCAGACGTCCCCAGGAGTTCATTATACTGGTCCAAGAAATCAACCATCACACCAGCAAGTCGCTTGCCTAACAACTGAAATGTAGGATTCCATTACCAAAGAAGGAGTGCATGAAGACATCAGATGATGAGCAGGCAGTTCATATCCGACAAAATTCAGGAGAACCGTATGATAAAATCGAAGCGCTTACTGAACAAACTCAACGACCATAGTATGCTCCGGAATGGCATATTACTCTGCACAAATCCCGTGGTAGTATCTACTGTGATGCGCACAAATTCGTGTGATATTCATGTGTGACCTGAGAAACAGTAGGTGCGTCATGACCAGTAGCATCTGTAAAAATCTACTCAAGGACAGTCAAGTAAATTTCAAGTTATATAAGTGAGTTCAATCCTCAGTGTACGCCCAACTAAAAATAGTTTGTATTTATTTAGGTTGCTTACTGTAATCCTGGCACAGATGTCACCGGAGAATTGAAGCTTCGATCCTGATTTATTCAAATCGGGTTATTATATTTGTCAATTCCGGTCACTTTAAGAATGGCAGCAAATCATCCCCATCTCCAAATTTATAGACAAAACATACAGATGCCTGCTGGGATTTCTTCTTAGCCAACAAGGGGTGGGAATACTAGACACTAACTTTTCAACTTAGTTCTGTTTTATCTTGTATTGAAGTCAGAACGCCGCAATCACTTGTCTGTATCCCTTTTGTGTGTTAACAACATTCTTAGTTTGTAAACTGCATATATTGTTTGCTTAGTGCTATTTTTTTCTTTTATTATTGTTTATTTCAAATTTTGTCAATTCTGTTTGTGGGCATTTCTTCCAATTGCATTTAACCATGGTCAATTACTCTACAATATATATTTTCTCATTTAGATTGATGTACCTTCAATAAGCACATCAATATTACGTTTTTCAGTCAATAAATTGTTGTATCAGTTGACATGCCTAAATGAATGCCCCTTAACTCTCCAATTTCCAGTTGATTAAACGCTCCCTCAAAAACAACTTCGTGCCAGTATTATTAATGACCATAAATAAAGAAGCGTTTACCTCCACCAACGTCTTCTTCTTAACCATAGTCTCTTGACAATACGACATAAATGTTAATTCTCTCTTCTTTAAAATATTGTCACATTTGGTGATAGCATAACGGTGTTGATAAATAGTCATAGTTAATGAAGTAAATAAACTTTGGGTAATTGGAGTAAAATATAAAACTTCAATTTATTTACATTTTTACAACAAAGAGAATGTATTTAAATTGATTTTGTGAATTTATCTCGTCATAATAAACACTCTTATTTCAAATGATCGTAGAAATGACTTATGTCTGATATAAAGGAAGTTACGGTATTTTAGCAGTTTACTCGCAGTGTCCAAGAGAAAAATTATTAAAACATATTGACTTAGAGGAGTATGTAGTTACAATGGCTTGTAAGTTTTTTGATCTCTAGCCGCTTTGCTTTCCTCTTTAGAAAAAAGGAAAATTGGGTATATAAGGTTGCATTCTAATGTTGATTGAAGCAAAGATTTGTATTTTTCTGTTTCAGAGATACAAATTCGAAAGTTTCTGAATTTACTCAAACCAATAGAAATATACTTTTTATACTTCGTGACCCGTTTTCTAATTGGTCTGAAAATGTTTAATCTTATTTTAGATCTACTTTTTATCAGCTTTTTCCATAAACCTGTCATCTTTTTGTATGAATTTTTGACATGTCTCTGAAATATTTACTCTAGCAATGTTATTAAATTTCGAATATTACTACATTTTCGTTTTAGCCTGATATAGTCTCACAACCAAACGAAGAAAGTATCGAGCAGAAAATCTGTTTATTTTTGTCTTTTGGAATTCTAATGACGTTCCTGTTCAGGTGTCACAAGACATCAGGCGTCCGTTTTGTTATGACCGGGAACAAAATGGCGTGTTGTGGCCCTCATTAAAGCAAATTGACGGGCGCCGTTTCTCTAATCAACTTTGTTAAACTGACGCGGCTGCCACCTGGTGTCGGTTGCTTTACTTACTCACTACTCCGACCTAACCACTGTTTTTCTTATACGTATTTACCGAAAGGTGTCGCGACAAAAAAAGTCAGTTCGTCGTTAATGGTGGAATCTTTTGGCGCCGTGTGGTAATAGCTTTTTAGTGTCAAGTCGAACTTCCCCTTCTCGCTAACTCTCTTTCTTTCTTATCTCTCTTCATCTCTTTTTATCCCTTTTCTAATTTAAATGTCTATTGATTACATATTAAAGCCATTAACCAGATAAAAATTCTTCTTTCTTTTTCGATCATTTCTATTCATGAAAAACTATCTTTACCAAAACTCTTAAAAAGAAAAGTCGGTAGCTTAAGACTTGTTTGATACAAAAAATATCTGTTTTTCAAAATAATCCTTGTCAATGCACTTATATATTTATCCCATAAATCCAACGTTATAACTGAAAATTACAGATAAAAATTCAACTACAAAGTATAATTCAAGATACAGATTCATTGATACTCGCACTCACTCACTCTCAAGTCTTTTATATTCTATTGTGAGGATCTGTGAGTGGTGTGCTAGAGGTTCGGAATGAGAAAATGAAGGGCCAAATTCGAATTTCAGTCTAGTTCGTTATATTCAATTACACACAACTACCATTGGGAAATATGAATAAATCTCTTCTTCCCCTACTATGGGTTAAATAGCTAAGCCGTCTCGGTTCTTTAACCTTGGTTAGTAACCAGCCTAGGAGAAAGACCATTCTGAATTCAATCCCGATTGAACAAGGGACTAGTAACTTCATCCGTAAGGACCGACTTGCTACGGGAATTGCAACAGAAATGTCTAGCGTTGTTGAGAGCTATAGTGCCATATATTTGTTGATATATAAAGCCCCCTTGGAACGCCAAGGCCAATTTCTTTGTTTTTGTTGTTCACTGAAGACATTTAGGATTAATGTCAGAAGGTGAGACAAGTGTTCAGAATTTCAGCTTTCCTTTCCTGATAATTACATTTAGATGTGTTAAACATTTTAGAATATACCACCTTTTGTTTGAAACCACTCATTTTTCAAGTGAGCAAAATTATTGAAACACGTGACTGACACGTGTGTCTTGTAACCCAGATGTTGCTTTTAGATTGATAGATTAACTCGAAATAACTACTCCTGGTTTTAGCCTAGGTTTCATCTGTAAAGACTGCATTTCTTTTTAAAATGGATAAAGCAACATGAAGACGGGAGAGCCGTCTATGGGAGAAAAGCAAGACATTTTGAAGATGAAGAAAAGAAAGAAAATCGAACAGAGCCATTGGACAAACATTGGGCATAGCCAAAACAACAATTTGGAATGTCCTGAAAAAAAAAGAAAGTACTGCTGTACTGAGCAACAGGCATAAAATAGCAGGAAAAACAGCAGTTGATGACATAAACATTGTGAGAGCTGTGAGGAAAGTCACCAAACTCAACAGCCAGCAAAATCACCAACAATCTCCACAGTGTAGAGGTGAACGTTTCACAATCCACCGATCAAAGAAGACTTTGAGAACAGAAATATAGGGGATATACAATAAAATAAAAACGACACATCAGTAGTAAGAATCGGAAGGCCAGATTGGAATTTGCAAGGAAGTACAGAGATGAGTAACAAAAGTTCTGGAAGAAAGTTTTATGGATTAAACTCTACCAAAGTTCTGGAAAGGCCAAAGTGTGGAGAAAGAAAGGATCTGCTTATGATCCAAAGCATAGAAGTTCATCTGTGAATTATGGTGGAGGCAATGTTTTGATTTGGGCTTGCATGGCTGCTGCTTCTGGAAAAGCCTTATTCATATTTATTGATTATGTAACTCATTATGGTAGCAGTAGAATGAATTCAGAATTCTACGGAAGCATTTTGTCTTCCAATTTACAGAGAAATTCTCCCAAACTAATCAGGAGGAAGTTTATCATGCAGCAGTACAATGATCCAAAATATACCCGCCAACACAACGAAGGACTTCATTAGAGGAAAGGAGTGGACAATTTTAGAATGGCCAGGTCAGTCACCAAACTATAATTCAATAGAACCTGCATTTCATCTCCTGATGAGGAGACTGAAGGAAGACCCTACCACCAAAAGGCATCACAAATGAAGAATGCAACAGTTAGGTTATGCCAATGAGTCACAAGCTTGTTGCAGTTGTGCAACTAATTATTAAATGTTATTTACTTTAAGACTATCTGTTCATTTACTTTTGCTTACCTAAAAATGGGGTGACCTGATACCAAAGATGGTATGTCCTAAGCAGTTTAACACATCTAAATGCAAATACCAGTAAACTAAAGCTAAAATTCTGAACTCTTGTCTCATATTTTGGAGGGGACTGTAAATACAAAATACATATAAATGCAAATGCCCAGTCCACATAATTTACATAGTTTTGTTGACGAATTTATAAAAATAACATGCTGATTTCTTCGAGAGGATTGTTTTGTGCTAATCATTAACGTCTGGAGAAACAGTCTGCATTTTTAGCTGAGCCCAAAAGACGAGCACTGATTGTAAACGGACAACTTTTTTATCTGCAAACCTACAAATATGAACCGGTTGAGATAGATAGATAGATAGATAGATAGATAGATAGATAGATAGATAGATAGATAGATATCATCCGAGCAGTAACGAGTAAATGTTGCCTCCCGTACGTTGCTTCACTTTTCCCACACAAATAAGAACAAATCGATTCTCACTATTTGCGTTCTACCTGTGTGGACACCGCCTTCTCTTCTCGTGTCGCACAAAAGTAAAGCTGTCATCTCAAGTTGACCACAAGTAGCGATCATTTTCCTAAACATGAATCACAATTGCAATAGACGAATCAATAAACAAACAGCGTGAGCTTGAAGGAGAAAGAAGAGTGAATGTGAGCGGGGAGACATAAAAGGAGTGTGTGAGGGGAGGCGTGGGTAAGAGACTTCAACGAATGAGTCAGTGGAGACGCCATGATCATAAACTCTCTCTCCCTCTCTCTTTCTCTCTCTCTCTCTCTTATATATATATATATATATATATATATATATATATGTATGTATTCCAAGCCATCTGCATAAAGAGCCTAGATACTGTTTGATATGGTTACAAGCTTTGACTTTGGCAACTTAATTTATGGTTCAAATCGAAGTTTCAAAGACACTTTCATTCGCTTATTTTTCAAGTTGTATTTTAATCGCAAAATTTATAATATGTGCGTGTGTGTGTGCGTGCGTGCGTGCGTGTGTGTGTGTGCAAAATTTCAGATCGAATATATCTGCAAAAAGATAATACAAAAGGAAAACTTATCTTAACCGGCACGTTTCGTCCTCTGAGGGAAAAGCAAGGATTTTATTTTGTAACAAGTATTTATAGACAAGCGCAAACATGTTGATAGCTTTTCAACATTTTTAAATTTAAGATACACTCATAAATATTCCTTAGGTTAGCTGAAAAGTTTAGATAAGTTATGGAGAACGCTAAATAATATAATTTAATGTCTATTAAACAAAAGTGAGTAAAAGATGTTCTTTAAATTTTTTATGCAAATTAATATTTATATTATTTTAGTTTGGGATTAATTTATGTGTTGTATATGTTAAATCACATGAGGTTATGAATTATGGCTTGGAAAGGTACATTGGGGAATGGAGATATTTGAAAACATCCAAGGCACAAATTTATATTTTGATAAGATTTGATAGCTACACTCTCCAGAATTTTCCATTAAGTAACTAACTTTCTCTTTTAATAAATTTATTTCTATGTATAATTAATGCATTTGATAAATTATCGTGTATAAAATCCCTTTTGTGTTCATAGATACGTTTTTTTCTTTTTAAATTCCTGCAAGTTTCCCCAATGTATTGTTCTGACATGTCATTTTTTATATACCTGCTTAAAAATTATTAGTGTTATGCGTGTTTTTTTTGTTTTTTTATTTTTATTCTGATCGTATCCATAATAACTTTGGATGTTGTTGCAATTATTTGGTGTTGTTAAGATTGGATAAATTGTTTTGGATTATGGATTGAGTTAGTAAGTAGTATTATGTGTCTGTTTTTTCTAGTTTATCGGCATTGTTATTTTTTGAGGTTATATATTATGTATGCCTTTCTCTTAGCATTGTGGATGAATATTTAAATATATATATATATATATATATATATATATATATATCAACCACATGTTCCATCTGTCTTAAGGTTTGTAAAACACCTGCAGGCCTCGGGAGACACATGCGTGTCCATAGAAGTTGAGCAACCCTTTATTTCAATGAGCCTTTATTTGTCATCCGCGACGAGTGGGTCCACTATATATATATATATATATATATATATATATATATATATATATGTGTGTGTGTGTGTGTGTGTGTGTGTGTGCATCTGTGTGTAAAATAATAGAAAAGGTGATAGATAGATAGATAGATAGATCCAGAAACGGAATATGTTTTTAAAATTCGTATTAGAACGAAACGCGTCACAACAGTTTCCGTTTTGTCATTTACTTATATTTACTGCGACTCAATTTCGAGCAATGCCATGACTTGATCTACCCTCAAATATTGGCAGTGAGGGTGTGGCTTTTGCAGTCGCTGTTACATAAATGCCGCATAATGTATAATGAATGTATTTCGTGTGTGTGCGTGTGTGTGTGTGTGAGTGTGTGTGCGTGCGCGCGCGCGCGCGTGCGTGTGTGTGTCTGTGATTTCTAGGCCTGCCTGACTTAGACTGACCCAGCTACATTCATTACACATTAGATCAAATTCTTTGGCAACATTTCTAAGGAAATTAATATATAAACACTTAGGAATATCTATTTTCTACTGTTTTCCATGCGCAACACGATTCTGTTTAGTCTCCCTTGCCATTGTATACTGCTTTCTTCCAGGATAAATGAACCAGCGCATGATTTTCCCAGTCACGATTTTTATCTTTAATCAGTTCCTGATCAAATCTTTATATCTCAATTTTGGCCTTTGCGTTGGTCATTTTTTTCTTCAGCCAATTTACCGTATAGAAACTGCTTAGGGATCCTATCATCATTCATCCTAACCACATGATCACTCCATCTCAACCGGTGCTGAAGTACCATAGATAGACTGACTCTATTCGAGAATATCAGGATCATTCACTTACATTTGTCTCCAGATACCTAATATACGACGGAGACACCCCAGCTTTTTCACGTCTCTCTGGTAAATGTCCAATGTCTCACATGTATACAATAATGAAGACAAAATACAAGTATTGTAAACTTCGACTCAAACAAAATTCCACGTTCAGACTAGGCTCAATCTGGAGCAGGTTTGTACGGATTTTTCAAGCTAATCGTTAGACCCAATGTACTGCATGTCGTCAAACAGGAATCCATAAGACAAGACGTTGCATGTCACTCTGAGAATGAGCAACAAGGTCACAGTCGTCAGTGTACAGGAAATTGCATATTAGCTATGACAATAGATTAGTTTTAGCAGCAAACCGTCTTAAATTCAACATCTTACCCGTTGTTCGATATTGGATATAGATCCTATGCATACATACATGCATACATTCGCAATAACTCCTCGCCACTAACTGATGTATTACGTAAAAATCAACATTATATACCAATTTAAATATCCCTTGGGAGAATGTATCTCCGACAAAAAAAATAAAATTACACATGTCTGACAATTCGTCCACTGCGAAATATCTACAGAAACATTCCTGTCCGCATTCACGATATAAAAAATTACTAATCGATAACACAACTATCCTATACCATGAAAACAACAAATCTAGATTACAGATACTAGAAGCAATTTATATTAAAAAAATTAAAACCGGCACTGAACAGAATCAACTATGAATACTGCAGTAATGTTCTGAAATGCCTATAAAGGAACAGTTTTTTCATGCTTTAATGAGCGCGGGACCATGACATTATAACATAGATAGAAAAAATTACATAATGGATAATTTTTCCACGTTTTAATGAACGCTCAGTAAATCGTCAACCGTATTGCATTTAAAAGCATAATGAAAAAATTAAGATAATGGATAACAACGCACAACTTTGTATAAATACTTATATTAATGAACAACATATAATTTTGTATAACTTGCATCCCTGAATCTTGAAAAAAGATCGAAAGTACTTGGGAAATTAAACTAAAAGAAATTTAAACAACTATTACACATTTCTCTCATCCTTTAACATCAATACATGGAAGGATATTCGTGAGTATGAACGGATTTTCTTAAAAATTAGCAGACAATCTCTAACTTATTCAATCAGATATGCCTAAAAGAGAATTTGCTGCCTAAATAGAAAAATATATATCTACGTATAAAATATATATATAAAGGGTGCGATGGATAAATTGTCGTATAAATGACGCAAACATAAAAATAATCACTGACACCTCATTTTAACTTACATATTTACCAAAATTACGCAAAAATTGACTTCAATCCAGACGACTTCGGAATCTTCTGCATCTTTTCTGAGTGGTCTCCTTGTTTAAGGTAGTGCATGCGGCCATAATCCTTGCCTTGCATTCATCTTTGATGTTACAAGGAGTTTTTTTCCTCTCACTCAACTGCGCCCCACACATAATAATCAAAGGGGGTTGCACAGTATGGGGAGTTAAGTGGCCAGATGTAAGGGGTGATGTGGTCGCAAAAATTGTCTGACAGTCATGAATGGGTTCCGCTGCTTATGTTTTCCAAGCTACCGTACCTTCGTAATCACCATTAGACTCATCGAACACTTTCCGAATCCTTTGCACAGTCTTCAGATTAACACCGAAACACTCTGAAATACAAACAACGCGCATGCACGAAATTAAAATATGAAATGGCGATAATTTACCCATCGCATCCTACATATCAATGAATGTCTGTATATCTATCTATATACACGCGCGCGCACACACACACACAACATACATACACACACACACATATACACACACACAAACACACACACATATATATTTATATATAAATATATATATATGTTTGTAAATAAAAGAAGTGTCGTCACTAATGTCAATAACGAATAGCGATAGTCTTTTTCATACTTCAACACAATCTCCAGGCCACGAATTGAACTTCGCATTCAATCATGAAACAGACTGTCACTATTACGTGTTGATATCAGCATTCACACTTCTTAAATTTACGCACGCTTTATCCTGGATATTGAACACTTTTATCATATAAATATATCATACCTTAAAACTATATTTCATCATATATATATATATATATATATATATATATATATATATATATATATATATATATATTAGCCATTTTCTTGC
Source organism: Acanthosepion pharaonis (assembly GCA_903632075.3). Lineage (NCBI taxonomy): Eukaryota > Metazoa > Mollusca > Cephalopoda > Sepiida > Sepiidae > Acanthosepion > Acanthosepion pharaonis. Next base: position 122,678 of record CAHIKZ030001968.1, on the reverse strand, counting down.
TGACAGAGTAATATCCTTATCTTAGTGGTAAACGTATATAGGAACTATCCCCAATGCATGCCAGTCGTTGTTTATGTGCGAGATTCCGACCTAATTTCAGACATTATCAAGAAACTCAAACAAACTAATGCGTTTTATAATTATTTGTATCTTTCTGATGATTTGGAATCTTAAGTTTGTAAAAATTTTGATGACACGGAAATGTAATGTTATTTAAATTATTTTGTTGCTCAGAGATTGCATTGCTGTAACCCGCTTTTGTTGGATTTTACAAGTGAGTCAATGAAAAAATGGCTGTGGCTATGTAAAACTTAACTTAGAAATGATTATTATTTTATTCCTTTCTATTCTGACCAGATCGCTCATCTCGCTTGTTATCCTCACAATGCTTCAGCATCCCTTATTATATGAGGTACGTTATTAACGCATACATCTTTCTAACGATGCTTGCACACAAACTAACACAACACACACACACACATACACATACACACACACACATATATATATATATATATATCGAAAGAGAGAGAGGCTGAAAGAAAGATTCGTTTGTCTTTATCATTTTAGAATCTGTGACCACGTTTTGCTATAAATATTTATGTCTAGAAATAAATTGGTATATACAAACTGATCGATATATGCGCATGTTATACAGAAATTGCTCAAACATGTGTGTGTTTTGGTTAAAGGTATATTTTTGCAAGATGTATTTCATGCATTAATTAAATACATATATTAAAGTTCTACATGTAAGTATTGCACGTTTTTAATTAATTCAATACACTTTTTGGTTTATGAAACGCACATTTGATTAAAATCCACCCAATGCCATTTCAGTAACGAGAGAAGCATTTCCAACGGTGAGATTGATACGGGAAGAGAAAACTTTCAAAATAAATTACTTCAACTCGTAACTGCTTCTATACATATATTTTTATATAAAGATCAACGTGGCTTAAAAGAGGAGTGAATTTATATTCATATCTTTAAACCCACAGAAATAAAAAAAAAAAAGAAAAGATAGAAGGAAATCTCCCTCTGACAGAGAAAGTTCCGTGTTGTCGCTACAACATCTCTAATCAAAAAGAGAAAGAGAGCGAGTCCTTTACTTTTATACCACCGATTGTCATGTTATCACACGACGTTAAGCGAAATTCATTGGCAATCAATGCAGAGTAATCTAATACAAATTTCCAATAAGGTGTAAATTGTTTAGTATTTATATACTTCGATATATAAGACGCAGGAAAGAAGAATAAAAAGTTAAAAGTTACAGCTTCACTCAAACCTAGTTTTGTAAGATGAAATAGCATTACTAGTGGTGTTCCTTTTCTAGTAAAATGGGAAGAAAATAGTAAATTGTACTTTTCCAATTTAAGAATTGTGCACAAACAATTCTTTTCATTCCTTAATTAAAAACTTACAATCTAACAGAATCACAAGACTCTGTATTAATGTCTTGTTCCAATCATTTTAACATGAAAATTTATGTTTAATTTGTTTTACAGAATATCAACCGCATGTTATTTGATGGTGAATTCTCTCGTTTTGATAAATAGTTAGGTAGACATAGGTTTGTTTTTCACAAGACTCAGAAAAGGAAGACATAATTTGATAAGATCCAAAGCAGACATATAAAGATATTTTAGAGATAAAAGATAAACATAGGTGAAGAAAACGAGCTGGTTATTTTGTTAGGTATCTGTCTGCACATTCATGCATCCAAATTGTTTTTGGCCCCAACGGATAGGGCGTGACGTGATTGGAAGAGCTCAATCTGTTCTTATCACTAACAATGGCTATGAAAAAAAGGAAGGAAAAAGAAATGCAATTTCTAAATATCAATATATCTAAAGTTTAACAGACGCAACCTGAAAAATCCGAAGACTTGGTAACAGACTGATATAAGATTGTTTTCCCAATGCTAATAAAAGCAAAAATGAAGACAAGCTCCTGAATAATTTAGGTAATAATAACAATTCTTCATCTCAGCAGTTGGCGTACAAGAAAGATGAAAACAATATTCCGAAAAATGCGAGACATAATGAGAATACTTCATCTGAGAATTTCAGAAACACTCATTTCTGTATTTCTCATTTCCATTTCCTTTCTCTATCACTATTCTTATTGATAGCCCAACTCATTCTCTGAAAATATTTTAGCCGAGTTTTGTTTATAATTCTTGATGCAATCCCATGTAATTACCTCCCTTCTTTTTATACCTGGTTTGCAAGTTTTCTTTCAAATGACCACTACAGAGATTCACCCATGTTTATCATAACGAGCTGAAAAACATGGCATTGGTAACAAGCAAAGTGTAATGAATTAGAGAGGGGTGCAATTGAAGAACCCCGATAATTATTAGTCGATGGAACAAATTCAATCGAATATCTTTATAAATAGCATGGGTCAAATATAATAAATATAATAAAGAAGTTATAATGGGTCAAATATAATAAATATAATAAAGAAGAATAATGGGTCAAATATAATAAATATAATAAAGAAGTTATAATGGGTCAAATATAATAAATATAATAAAATAGTTATAATGGGTCAAATATAATAAATATAATAAAGAAGTTATAATGGGTCAAATATAATAAATATAATAAAGAAGTTATAATGGGTCAAATATAATAAATATAATAAAGAAATAATGGGTCAAATATAATAAATATAATAAAGAAGTTATAATGGGTCAAATATAATAAATATAATAAAGAAGTTATAATAAATATAATAAAGAAGTTAAATATAATAAATATAATAAAGAAGGTCAAATATAATAAATATAATAAAGAAGTTATAATGGGTCAAATATAATAAATATAATAAAGAAGTTATAATGGGTCAAATATAATAAATATAATAAAGAAGTTATAATGGGTCAAATATAATAAATATAATAAAGAAGTTATAATGGGTCAAATATAATAAATATAATAAAGAAGTTATAATGGGTCAAATAATAAATAAATAAAGAAGTTATAATGGGTCAAATATAATAAATATAATAAAGAAGTTATAATGGGTCAAATATAATAAATATAATAAAGAAGTTATAATGGGTCAAATATAATAAATGAATTTAGTCAAGAATTTCTCACCATAACAAGTGTTTGCTGTATCAGTACATGTAAAAGATTTTTCAAGGCAAGCAACAAAGATTGGAGATTTGGTGCAACATAGTATTTCAGATTTCAGTTTCCAGATACACTAAGCTAAATTTAGTAATAGTCAAGATATTTAATGTTCAGCAAACGTGTCACATCGGTGATTTCCCCTCATAGCGAGATCAGTCCCTACTGGGGGCTACACGACTCATTGGGATAAACTAGCCTAAACTTAGTAGAGTAAAATAAATAAGTCTTAGAAATGCTGTTAACATGGTTTTGCCGAAAAGAAAACAGCCGGGTTGACATATTGAAAGGCTCGAAGATACGAAAAGTTATTTCAAACACGTACCTAAAAATAAACCATTCATATTTTGGAATACATTTTATCCATACTGTGTACATGTCACATAAAAATCATTATCACAAGCTTCAGTTATTCCTTCACGCTTACAAAATCCATTTCAGCTATGCGGGATATATGTTTAATAACTCCTTATCAAATACATAACAAAGTCCTGCATACTTTGTACATGACAGTTAAGGCTGCTTCACAAAAAATAAAAAAGAACCTTGAAATTTTCCCCATGATGTATACATGTTACTTAAGGTCTGTTACCGTCTACGTAACAAAGTCCCTATACACATGTATTTCAGCCATAGTATGGTATTTTAGTAAGGTTTTTTGCCACTAAAACGCAAGTGGTTACTGGGTGTGAGAGAATATGAGAAAAAGAAAACATTATTAAGGAGAGAGAACAATAAAAGAACAAGAATTAAGAAAACAGATGATAACCATTGACATTGCATTTAATTCTTTGAAAGATCAAAGTTGATAGGAAAGCAAGAATCCTGAAGAGCATCTCACAAGCGAGAAATACGACAGAAGAAACTGTTAACATGGAACTTACAGTTACATTAATGCACTTTATCACGAATATAAGAACGTTTCATCACACACAAAGAATAGATTTTCTCATTTCTGTTAAAACTTTAGTTAAGCTACGTACGGTGAAGTAATGGATAGCGGCTCGGATTGAAGAATCGGAGAGCCAAGTTCGAATTCCTGTCGAATCCATTACATTCACTTACATGCTAATTCCCAAATTCTGGGAAATGTATGAATCCTCTTCTCCAGCTATAGATAAGTAGGACAGACCTAGTCTGGATGGCAACTGGTCTACCGCAAAAAGAAATGGCAACCTACTGCGAGAAAAAATATGCCTCGTCAGTCATCTATCGAAAGATACATGATCGCCTAAGCGTGTATCATGCATGGCACATAACTGACTGACTCCAAAGTACGATACTTGTCACATAACAATGCATATCCTTCATACTGTGTACATGTTTCTTAAGTCAAAGAAAACAAAGATCCACACACAAAACAAAGAAGAGAATGCATTTTATAAATGAGGAATGCATGTTAGACTCATTAGCTGAAATATTATAAACACAACTAAGATTCAGAAAATGTATTTCATCCATCTTATGCACATATAGAGTTATGGCTTGGTACCACCAATAACGCGGAACGTTTTTCCTCAATGCTGTGCACCTGTTATGTTTCATTTGCAAGAATAAATCAAAGACCATTGACAATAGAGAATAATATATTTCCTCAGTGATAGATTCGATGTCGCAAGCATGGCAAACAGCAATCATACATAATAAATTACATCCATGCTGCGTAAACGTTAGTTAATAGCCGTTAGCATAAACATAGGAAAAACATTTTTTTTTTACTTTTCAAATGCATTTCCTCCATATGTTATGGGTCCGAACCACAAATATAAGAAACACTTGACAGTTACAAAATGTATTTCTAAAATGTTGTATACATTTTATTAAAATCTCGTTACGACAAACATAAACAAGCAAATGAGGCGCAGTTTGTTTTTTTTTTTTTTAATGCTGTGTACATCTTAAGTTTAATCTCAGTTTAGCTGAAGCATAAAAGCCACACTACATGCAGAATGCATTATTCTTATTAGTTACGGTTCGATAGCACACACATAACAAAGAACATCGACAATTCTTTGTTTATGTGCCGTGGCCCTTCAGGACATTGGCGATTATGGCTCCCTACGAATTCTTTTTTTTCTTTTTTCAAGACAATATGACTCTTTAATCTCCATCTTCATTTTTTCTCACTCTGCTATCCATTCACCCCAAAACATAAGGCTATGTTATTACCTAATACTCACTGCTCTTCACCTTCTTTCAATATATCCTGTAAGTGCTAGATTTTCCAAGCTCATAATGTGATCCAGAGATTATTTGATTTTGATTTTTAAGTACAAGTTTTCTTCTAGTTCACATTTTCTTTCGAACTTCCTCAGTGCTCATTGGTTTTGCCTACGCTATTCTCAGATTTCGATTGTAAATGCACATCTCGTTGTTTCGTGCTTCTTTTTCCTATGTAAGGAAATTGTCGGGCATTCACTTTCAAACAGGAGGATAGATATAATAAAGTAGTTTAGTACTCCTTTATTTGTTTCCAACGAAATAATTTTGTCTTAACCCTTTGGAATTGACCCTTTCCCTGTTGCGATGCACCTTCACATCTCTGTTTCACAATTTCCATCGTCGTCGGTTGCAATACCGCCCACATAATTCAATTGCTGTACCTGCATGATTTGAATGTCTCAAATTTGAAACTTACAGCTTTACTTGACATTATTTCTAAGGATCATAAATTATGTCTTATTATAGTTAATAATTAGTCCTTTCTTCTCACTTTCCATTGTTACCATGTCTCGAACATTTTGTCGTTTTTCTTCTGAATCCACTGTCATGCAACAATGTTGCTAAGATTATAGCCGACGAAATTCTGGTACATACAGCAGGTCTAGCAGGATCGTATCTCTGTATAAGTTAAATAAATACATGTCTTACTTCTCTTTTTATTTTACAAAATGCATTTTCTCCATGATGTGTGTACGTGTTAGCTCCTTAGAACAAATATAAACAATCTCTTGACACAGTGTCAAAATGTTATTCACTTTGACCACCTTGAACGAGCAATTCGGCTCCACTGGTCATAGAATTTTTCTGTTTTACCCGTTAAAGATTGAGTGAATTCAGAGTTTTTCTTCACCTTGACAGGTTGCCAGTCAAGGCTAAAATGCCTTATTTCTTTTATTCCTCCCATAACTGGTGCGAGGCAGATATAGTTGTATACCTTTCGTAAGGGTATATGTGCGAAAGTGAACACAACAGCTGAAATTTGAACCCGGCACGCCAATCCCATTTTGGTGTCAATAACCATTCCGCGCATATTATCAACGAAAGATTCTTCAAGTCAAATTAACATTTATAAATTTCTTGTGAAACATTTGATTTAGTTGTCCTCCCATACTTTTCGACTATTTATATCTGTGCTATGCTCTAACTACGGCATATATTTTTGATGACTAAAAGCTGATTATGTATAATTTATCTTAATCTCATTGAAAATTCGGCTCTGAGCCAATATAGTCGCTTCCTCTTTATCCGAATGAAATTATCAGTAAAAGAGAGCGAAGTGTAGTGCAACCGATTGAATTTCATATTTCTAATGAATTTTCTCCTCTAGGAATATTAGAAACTCTAAACTGAATGTGGATACATGTGTGCTGTTGTCCGTCACAAGGAAATGTATTCTATTTTAAGACATAAAAAATTATGATAAATGAAAAAAATCTATTTCCATAATTATTCTTATAACCCCCCACCACCACCAACAACAACAACAATTTTCATGCCAATAAATATTGAAAGCTTAAATCAACCAAAAGACGTCATATTGATTATTGACAAACATTTTTTCAAATATTTTCGTAATATTTAGTGTATACATTTATTAATAAGATAAAGAACAAACAAGAAATGTTTATAAATCTCACATGTTTCGCTTTTATTAAAGCTTCATCATAATAATGATATATGGAAGAGTAAAAGGAAAATCTTATATTTTTAATTTTTGCGTTGGTATATTTTCATTGGTTAAGCAGACTTCAGGTGGACCTGTCTTGTCATGTCGCATTCGTACTTATAATTCATGTGCATTTGTATCATAATTCTGGTTTATCTATATGAAATTCAGATGATTTTTTATAAATGTAGAAATATCATTAACTTCCTTTTAATAAACGCAAAACATTATTCTTAATTTCCTTGAGAAAAATTTGATGATTTTAAATGCTGCATTAGATTGGAAATAGATAGTGGGTGGGGGATGAGAAATCTGAGAGCTGAGTTCAAATTCCGATTGAGTTCATTACATACACTTACTCGCAAATATACTTGGGAAAGGTATGAATCCATTTCTTCTCTCCGCAGTTATGGGAAGGTATCAAGACAGACTGGGTTATATAGCCTTGGTTGGCAGTCGGTCTAGAAGAAGAGAAACTCTGAACTCAAACCAGCCTGGAGATGGTTGGGCTTCGTCAGGTTCAAGACACTACTGCTGCTCCTACGGATACAGCAGATGTTGGTGCTTCTACATTGCTCGGGGGTTACGGGAGTCGTGATTAGTTTGGAAAGAAAGTCTTGTTAGCTTTATGACATGATAATTTTTTTAATGCTTCTACTAATACAACCATTAATTTTTACATTCTAATGTTTGTTATTTGTTTTTGTTTGTTTTGTTTTATTGTATTGATTTTACCCTTTCAATATGAGTTTAAATCAAACCCATATCAAACACACTATGCTGTATGAATCCAAAAGCACATTCTTCATCAATGGAAGCGGCATAAAATTTCTTCTTCTCTATGTAAATGAAGATTTAAATTTCCGGGTATGCCAACGATGGTTTTTCAGTTTCAGTCGGGGTATTTTTCTCGCAATCTGAACGACCAAGTTCTGTCAATACCAAACTTTTGCAAGTCGTATTTGAGGAAAATACTAAGTAAACTGATCCAAAACTAGACAAAAAGTTCGATAACAATCACACTTCGAAGATAAAACAACTTCACGTTTATGGTCATTCGTTATCTATCCGCCATATCCTCATAATATTCACTCCCTACTTCCTCCCCTTACGTTCATATCACACACGTCATTCAGTAACACTCTACCTTGAGTGGCTCTTAGATTTTGTATCGAGGGAACTCAAATAGTATTTAAACCTAGTCAGTGAGTCCCTCATCATCTTCAAACTTTAATTAAAAAACTGCCTTATGCTCATCATTGAAACTTTCTTAAGTAGAATCATCTCTATTGATGAGATGTATATTTTCTGTAATAATATAACCCGAAAATGACAATGGTTAGCAATCACTGAAAACGAAGAATTCCTCCCTAATCCTAAAATCATACCCAAAATGGTGTGCTTTGTATTTGGTAAGATATGAAGGATGTCATCTATCATAAAGTGCTAAATTAAAACAAAACAATGAATGTGTTGTTGTCATTTGAAAAGGTTGCGTAAAAATTTACAAACTAAACACATCATTAGTTGATCGTAAACGTGTGTAGCTCATTTTGCCTGAATCACTCTGGGAAAGAAGATAGCTCTAAATATGAACATTTTGCATCACCCTCCTTACACTTCTGACCTTCCACTCTCTCTTATCTTTTCAAATCATTACAACATCTTCTAGATGAAAAACAGTTCATTAATTGTGAAGAGGTTACAACTGATCTTGAGTGTTTCTTTGCATCGAAAAATAAAGTGTTTTACGCCGGATAGATCAACAATTTGCCAAATGTTATGGATAATGAGGGGGAAATATTATCTTCATTAAATATATCAATTAAAGCAAAAGTAAAGTTTATTTCTGTTCTATTTTTAAATGCGACAAGACTTTCTTTCCAGCTTCAGTTCTTCTCTGAAAATGATTCGATCTCTAAAAGAAAGAAATTAAATGAGATTCCGTTAATGTTCTTAATAAAAAAAACTGATCCCTTAAAAATACCGTATGTATTACCCATGCACACATTTTTTTAAATGTAGAATTTTCTACTAAAGTGTTTCTCGCGGGAATAGACGCAGTTACGAGAGGGACTGAATATTTATCGGCCCGGCACACGTCTTAAATATTTGTTGCGCCACTAAAACAGGAAAAGTTTTTTCAGTTTTTGGGGGTTTTTTTATGCTGCACTTGCAGAATCCTTGTATTTATTTCTTTTTAATTTGCTTCAGATCATTCACTGAAAAAGAAGAAATCCCTAAACGAAATGCCTAAGTGTATAACGCAAACAATATTTCACTAGGGCTGGCCATATACAGATGTGAAAACCAAAAAAGCAGTACGGGGCCTAAAATTATTGACATGTTCATAAACTAGCCGCTCCACAGTAAAGATATCCAGAGAATACATTGAATTTATCATACATGAACAGAAGCTGTCAAACAAGTGGGGACCAAAATACTTGAACGCCGACCAGAAACAATATCGATTGAACAAATCCAAGTTGATTTTGTACCATTTTCAGAGATTTTTGATAATTTTTAGAACGATTTGCCATTGTTGATGAAATATGACCGAAAACATTTCAGAATACGTTGATGAGTTTCACGACGGATTCTTCGTCACCTACGCTCGTTGATAGAAATTGGTATGACGTTTGCGTTGTATCGTAACGGTTCGGGTTCGAATCTTGCTAGTGGATGCGCACTGCTGATGAGTCCCAAAATAGGACGAAACGGCCATCCAGTGCTTTCTGTTGAGGATTCTTCTAGACGCGACCAATTACTATAATGATTTTCCTAAATCGCCAAAATTCTATTACTGACACTGGCCGAGAGGTCAAAAGCACTTCAAATCTAATTACGGTTTCCTTCTATGGAAAAGCAGGTTTGAATCCTGCCGGAAAACGTTTAAGATTTCTCGAACATATTGGTATGTATTAAGAATAAAGCTTAATCAATAAATTATATATATATATATATATATATATTTATATGTATATATATATATATATATATATATAAGGGAATCTGCAAGAACATTAGAAAATCAGAATAAGAATCATATAATTTTTTTTTTTTTTGTCACATTCAATGAAACATATATATATATATATATATATATATATATATATTGTTGAAACTTGACTAATGCATGGAATAATAATGCAACACAAAATGTACGTAGAACAAAATGTATTGACACAAGAAAGTGTACACAATATTTACATATAGTCTTTTGTATATTCCTGGAGAATGTGTTGACTGAGTCGCAGTCGGGCAGAGTCTCTGGTTGAATCTCTTGATTCCTCCTCTCTTCCCGGTACCAACCATATTTATATGGTCGGTACTCCACTATGCAATTAGGTGGATCCCACCGCATATATATATATATATATATATATATATATATATATATATATATATATATATATATGAGAAGAGTGCTTAGCATAACAAAGCTAGCGTTTACACTTATATACGTTGTGGACATAGGGATCAACACTGCATGATGATTGCCATATATATTTATATATATTCAAATAATATGAAAGAACAGTCAGATTTATAATCTAGAGTTCATTAGCATTTAAAAAATAAAGAAAAATGCTCGATACAAAGTAGAGGATAATATTATAATTATTTTTTTTTAAATATGTCTCCATCGCGACAGAGAAATTACTATGTTTCTGTTGAAGCTTAAATAAGCATGGAATAATACAACACAAAATGTACGTTAACAAAATGTATTGAAACAAAGAATAGGTACACAATATTTACAGTTAGTTTGGTATATTCTTGGGAAGACTGTTCCTGCATAATGGGTTGACTAAATCGCAGTCGGGCAGAGTCTCTGGATTCAATTTCTTAATCTCTACTATCTTCCCCGTCTTCCGGTACCAACCCATATTTATATGGTCGGTAGTCCGCTTATGTAAATTAGGTGTATCATACACAACAGTTTCTAAACCCAAACTTTAAAATTTAAAATTTAAATTTTAAAGTTAAATTTCAACACTAAAGTTTTGGTTTCGAAACATAGTAATCACGATGGAGTTATATTAAAAAAAAAACAATTATAATATATATATATATATATATATATAGATAGATAGATAGATAGATAGATAAATAGATATAGATATATATATATAGAGAGAGAGGGAGACAGAGAGACAGACAGACAGAGAGACAGTCAAACAGACAGTGTTTGTGAGAGTCAGTAAGGTCAGGTGAAAGAGTAATGTCCGTGCCATTTTTCTTAATTATTGATGGGAATTCAGTTAATACTTGAATGCTTGATGGATCTTGGTTTCAGTTGTATCTTTATTTCATGCAATTACTATGATTATTTCGCCAATGGCAAAGATTTGAACATTAGTAAAAACCCATATGTAAAATAATCAAAATTGTGACAGTTTACTGTCTATTAGTTGCGTTCCAAAGATAGTGAGAAACGCACAGAAACACACGCGCACTCACAACCACACATATCTGCAAACATAAACCTATACACATATGTACACACAATCATATTACTCACATGAACAATTAAAAATTGATTTTATTTTATATTGTTGTAAATATTTTGTTTTAAAATTACATTTTTATTTTTCTCCAAAATGGCATTGAGATGAAAAATTGCTCGCAGCTATTTTGTGAGGAGTGGGAGGCCCCCGATTAAAACGAAGAATAACTTTCGGAGAGATTCCACTCAAACTAAACAAAGCTAAATAAAACCATTTCCACCATAATTCCAGAAACAGTGGTTAAGGGAGGGAATTTCAATGGATTTCCAGAGAAAATACTTTTATAAAAATGAAATAACCAAATTCTGTCAATTCATTTGGAAACTGATTGACTAACCTAAGTATTGGCTTTTTAAAATCTTGAAGAAATGCATGAATAAAATTAAAATTAAAAAAAATCTATTGAGATGGTTGTATAATTTTGTTTATTACCCTTTTTTATAATGTCATTTCAATTTTGCCCATTTAAGGATTAAGTTATTAAATTCTAATGATTTTATATTAACATATTAAATCGTTTGCATATTTGTATGTATGTTTGATTGCTTTCGAAGTTAGCAATTTATAAACTTGAAACACTTTCTTATTTGTACGAGTTGTGAAAATATTAATTTCCAGAATGACCACAGCGTGTCGCCGGGGCAATGAGTAAGATAAACATTTGTACCCTAGCACATCCGGACATGCAACTTCCGTAGATCAGAGTCCTTCGCTGCCGAGTAGTAGAAGAAATTGTATGTGTTCATGTTATATATTTAATCGAAAATCGAATGAAAGTTATCTGGAGAGCTTATTAACATCATGTTTTGTGTGAAAATTTTCCAAAATGCTAGGGAAACATAAATCCTATTTAAAATAGCCTATGGTGTATGTGAAGGCATCGATTGTTTTTGAGTGGCTGAGCCGATTCAATAAAGATTCGAGATGTGAACAATGAGGCAAAAGGTAGTAACCAAAAACACAAAGATAAGGTGCATATAGGGACATGATGCAAAACTTGGTGCACTCAAATCGAAGATTAAGTGCACGACTGAAAGAAGAACTGAATATCAATAGGGCAGCAAATTCTAACAGAAGATTTGAGAATGAAAAAATTCCCACAAATGATGTTGCTTCGAATTGGGACTCAGCATGACGAGCATTGATTTTACCTTTCATTTATCTTCTAAATAATATTTTGAATAATTGCTAATGATGAAACGTGGTGTTTTCAATACAATCCGGAAACAAAACAGCAAAGTACGCAGTGGAAACAAAGAATTCATCTCTACCCAAAAAAAAAAAAAAAAAAAACGCACACTCCGGGGATAGTTTAATATAAATTCTAACCAAGGCGATAATCTGTCAATCAAAATATGTATTTGGAATTACTGAAAGGATTACGAGAATATGTTCATTGGAAAAGGACACTAGCATTGCAAATGGTTTCTCCACCATGCTCCTGTACATGATACATTAGTAATTTGTAAGTTCCTGGCTAAAAACATCCTTTACAAAAATGAACTATCAATTTTAATCACCAGACTTTCCCTCCTGTGATTTTGAGTTATTTTCAAACTAGAAAATTCTCTGAAAGAACAAAATTTTACTGACACCATTGACATCCAGCAACACATGTCTAGATTACTGAATGTTATTCTGGTAAAATTGTTTCTATTAATGGAGTGCAAAGTTCCACAAGGGGAAAACTTCGAAGGTGACAACAGTCAGTAGTGACCAGGTAAGCAAATTCACTTTCAAAATATTTCATATATTGCTTGATTGATTTCGAAATTTTCAAGTCAGTCATTTTCGAAAGGATAAACTTTTTCCTTTCTGAGGAAAGGGAATGCAATTTATTTATGTAAACAATGGAAATTGGTGAGGCACTTCATATAATTATAGTGTAGCTAATTAGGAATAAAGTTATTGCCTTAGAAATGGCTGACAACTGATAAAGTTTCTCCTTTTCTCACTGAAACTGCAAACATGAAGCTTCTGAAAATAATCCGGCAATACAAATTCCCATGTCGGAATGGTCAAAATGCATCGTCCATGAATCGTCATCTGTGCATCGTATTCAAAAATTGAAGGCTAACAAAAGTGACAAATTCCGCTTCTTACTCATAATATTGAAAAGTAAAATAACGTATTTAATGTCTTGTGTGTGTGATTGTGTGTGTTTGCGTGTGAACGAAAGAGAGAGAGAGAGAAAAAGAGAGTGTGTGTGTGTATGTGTGCGTGTAGACTGATTTTGTGTGTGTGTGTGTGCGCGCGTTGGGTTTTTTTTTTGCGTTTGGTTCCACTAGTGGTTCTACTCCTTCGTCAAAGAGAGAGAAACTTTAAATCATAACCTAAATGAACAGATACAATAACTTTTTACCATTAGAAGTTACAAGAGTTTATAATTTTATTAGATAACAAACAAGTGTAGCAGACTGTTGAGTAGTAAGTTGCAATTTCGTTAGTCCCATACAAAAATGGCCTTCTACTAGACGAAGCTAATTAAGTATCTACATGAACAGTCAAAAATAAAAGCATTTTAAGATCAGTAAAGAGTTAAATACTGTGATGTATTAGTCCCTAATAGAAAAAAGGTTATAGTAATTAGTTGATTGATAATTTCTGCGAATGATGTAAGAGGGAAGATCGCTTAAGTATTTTCTGTGATTTTTCTAAGCAAAACAAAAGCACCTGGCAAATTGTTGCTTCTTTTCACGCAACGATGAAAGAAGATTTTGACTTTATAGGCATCAATAGGCTCCAATAAAACTTCATAGGCATCAATCGGCTCCAAGTTTCTGTAAGCAGGTAATGTAATGTATATAAATGTAAATCAACTGAATTTGAAGCTGAAAATATCATGTGAAGCCAACGAAACATGTATGACGGAGGATATCACAGAGAAATCACAAATAGTTTTAGTGGGTTTCACATAAAAAAAGACAAAGACAGATTTCGAAAGAAAAAAACTTACGTTAAGTATGGATGTGTGTGATAACTTTGTGAAAAATGTTAAGGATTGATGCATTGAAAAGGAATATGCAGAAACGAAAATAACGCATCAAGCGTTATTCGAATTAAATGCTTCAGGCATGAAAACAACGCCCTATACGCATCAACTATTTACAACAACAATAAAAATAATGAAACCCTTTTCTCCCAAAAGAAAATGAAAATGCTTCTTATGCCCACAACCATCATTTCCAATTTCTCTGCGAAATGTATAAAAAAAATTTTTTAAATAGAAAATTCTCACTTGAGGAGTTTGTAAGCAGCAAAATATTCATGTGTTTTACAAACCATTTAACATTCCTAAGCTTTTTCAATACTGAAATATTTCAGTGGCCTAAAAATAAAGAGTCTGGTGAGCAACAAAGGATAAAGTCTATAGAAAAAGGGGAAAAATGAACATTTTAGCATTCGTGACTCAACCACTTACGTTCGATAACGATTTTTACTCGCGATAAAGTTGTACCCAAGAGCAGTCAAAATGGGGAAAGATAACAAAAAAAAAGCTGATGAATTAAATTTCCTACCCATTCGAGCTAATATTGAAAATTTCACGATCACGAATCCCATCACCCATTAGGGTCGTAGGTGCACCACATGGATTGCAGCCATAGCAACAGCGAGTGGCCGAGGGCAAGATAGTCTCACAGATCCTATTCCTCTTAAGGCTTGCTTTGAATTCAGGGTTTTAATTCTCCTAGACTAGTTGCCATTCAGTGCTAAAGGGCACAATCGCTCTCACTATTTAACTCATAGTAAGGGGTAATAGATGGATTCATGCCTTTCGCAAAGGCATTTGTGCGAAAGACGATAAAACAGACGAGCCCGAAATTTCAATTGGGTGCACTGATTACACTTTAAGCGATGATATCCGTCACGCTACCCGCACATCCATTTTCTAAATGTACACCCCAAAAAGTAGGAAAATGTCCTTCAGTGTATCGCTTGTTGGGAAGGATTGTGTCGCAAGCCTTTCATTTTTGTTAGGTACTTCGCTTTTGACTAACAATGTTAATTTCTTACATTTTTTCTCGTCTTTAATCACTGTTTGTGTCTACGTTTGAAAAATAAAGTAACTTTAATAATAATTAAAGTAACTAGTTTTGGTTGCATTAAATTAACATCATCAATTCTTGATACCTGCAGTTTACACTAGTTTACATATTTTTATTTACTTAAATGTTGGAATTAATAATATTTTTTATGTTAGGTCACATTCAACAAATAAGGTGCCAAAATTATCAGTGAATTGATCACAAGCGTTAGTACATTAACACACGTTGATTATATGAATGACGATATTTGACAACTTTTTCTCAACGCCGTCATTGTTGTATAATCATTTGTATAATATCTTGTCCTTATATCTAGTTTTAAAAACTTAATCTTGGTGTCCACCTCTCATCTCCTTGTGCTGTTTTTCCGCTTTCTCCACGCCTTTCCCACCGCCAGTGGCCGCCCTTCTCCGCAGTCATCTTCATCATTATGACCCTTGCATATCTCCTAGTCATGCGAAACCTCACTAGAAACGCCATTCGTGCGCACCAATCAAAAGCGGGCACATATTTCATAAGAGGATTATCAACCGCGTCTCACCATGGCAACTGACTTCTCTCATATACACCTACTCCAACCCCGCTGCCCTTCTTTCGGCTCGATCATTAATTCCACTTCGAAACGTAGAGATAAAATCCTTTCGTTTCCTTTCACTGTTAATGTCTCTCTTGCGCATGCGCCAAGGGTTGCAAGCGTGTCCAGGGTCAGCATGGGAAGTGAGTCGGGAGGAGAGATAGTGTTAGGCAGTGCAATGTCAAGCCTTTCTGTCCACTCCGCTCCAAGACTGATAAGAACGACACACAACCAAACAATATCCCCTAGCGGTAAGTCCCCGTTATACATCAGATCCGATATCCGCCTTTGGTTTTATTGATTTTTACCTCTTAAATAGTTTCATTATTCATCTAGCGGAAAAGGGGGAAAAAAGAGAGAATTATAACCTGGCGACGTTTTATGACTGCTGAATGTATATTAGTAAAAGTCATCGGTTAACATCAAATGGAGCATCCGGAAAAGTGCAATTTCAGCTGAAGGAACGTCGGGATCCTTTTCACAATTGATGAGTGGCGATACATTGTAGCCGGCTCAAATCTCGTACTACAGTTTTTAGACGTTCAACTAAATCAGAATTATTGCACGTGAATTTTCTAAAAATTTCTGATTATGAAATAAGAAGTTATATGTTTAATGGTCGTACGATATTTGCAAGATACGCAAATTTTAATCCGAATCGCTCTCTCTCTCTCTCTCTCTCTCTCTCTCTCTCTCTCTCTCTCAGAATAACTACGGTCACATGAGACTGAGAAATACTTCCTGTTAACCAATGATATCCACAATTTCTGAGCAGAATTTCCGGCATGGTTGAAAGCGTTCGATCTCAAATATTTTGGTAATATTTACATTCACTTGACTCAAGGATAAGTTCCCTTATACGTGAATAAGTAAATGTCTGTGATAAGAAATGAGCTTTCGATTTTGATGATTGCCGCCTAAATATACAATACAGACATACCGAATGTGCTAAGTAATTGAAAATAAATTATAATATAAATTGAAAAACGAAAACGATGATGTCCCGGACGTAATATATGAACTGTTCAGGTGACATGATTGAGATATTTCCCTGCAAGTCATTCCTGGTTCACACGGTCATATTTCTGCTGAAACACGTACAACCGTCCTTTGGTCATATTTAGATCCAGGACTTGGTAGCCGCCTCTACCACTTTGATGAAGTCATTACCATTGACTTTGAAGTCCTACGTGAAAAACTGCAGCGATGTCATATGACCCTTGCAGTTCACAACACGGATTAAGCAAGACGTAAATATAACAAGCTGTAGTAAATTATAATAATAATCATTTGTAATTTATAATTATTATGTTATAAACAATGTTTTTTCCAAGCTCCGATTTCAATGATTTTTTCATGTAATGTCAATACAAATTTAAATAAGATATAATAAATTATGATTGTTGACTTATTAGTATTTTTAAATATTGTTTTATAATTTTAATAATAGCAACAGAAGAAATAACGCGCGAAGTAAAACCGAAAGAAAGAGAAATATTAGCGATGATGCCTTGTTATGATATTTTTTGTCGCCTGATAGTCAAGTCTATTGATATATATTATTATAAAGGAATATTTTTCCAACATTAGTTGGTTAATATTCATTTTATTGTGAAAAATGACTTGCATCATTAAATCTGAAATAATGTATAACAATAATAGAGCGAGATCAATATTATTTTCGATGTCTGGTCGTCGCTAACGATGTCGATGTGTGATTTTACTGATCGTTAACTTCTGGGAAACAGGATGTCCGGTTGAAATGTTCTACTCGGTGATTCTATTGCTCGGAATAATGACACAGGCCAGTGATGTGGCGGACATGGAGAAAATAGACATTGCGACACTAATAAGCAGCAATAGATTTAATAAGGATTTATACAATATTAGAATTGGTAATGATGATGTAGAAGAAGATGAAATCGTTGTATGGTCGAAAGTGATAATTACAATTAATAATTACAGAGTATGTGAAAAGTGATGGCTGTTAGTCAAATCCATCGCTTCGTCTTTCGTGTAATCATACGAAGTTAATTTTCGATCATTTCAGGCTGAATTTCTGATCAGAATGCAAAAATCTTAACAAAAATTTAATATTACGTTCTAGAGGTATTCAAAATTTAACATTGTATTTTATTGTATTACTTGAACAAATTACGGATAATTATGATTGTTTCTCCGACTTTTCCTTTTAAAAATCAACAAATTAAAATTAACTGAAAAACATTTTCGAAAAGTAAAAGAAATAATTGGAAATCTTATTGCATTCGTGCTTCCTACCGTAGAGCAAGAACGTTTCATTTTGCTTGCTGCCTAACTGTAGTAATCTTGCCTAATACTGAAGCTAACTTTGTAAATATGTATGGGACATTTATTGTATAGTAGTGGTTAGCAAGATTCTCAAAATTCATTACTCGTGGCTATTAATTACTTGATTCTCTACACTTACCACCTTGTGCAAGACAAAAATAATTAAATATTTTAATTTTAACTTTGGTAAAAGCTCAAAACAAGTACACTAGCGAACTGATCTTGCTGATCAGTGCTTTATGGTAACCGTCTTAATTATTATTTCCTAAGTGTCGTCCGACACAAAGACAAATGAGTACCTAGAATGGTTATGTTAGCCGAATGGCTAGAGCGTTAACGTTCAAACCATGAGATCCAGGTCTTGAATCTCACCATGATTGATAATATTCTCCATGGGAAACAATTCCCGTGTGCGGCACTGTTGGGTGATGTCTGTAAACCAAGCCAAGTGTTGACCAAAGACTTGCAGGTAGATATCTGGGCTAATGGCCAGACGGAAACACTTCGGTTTTGTCATCTAAAGATGGTGAAAAAAGAAAATCCCCGAACCCCAGGCAACTCATGCAGATGTTTCGACCGGTAAAAACGCACAGTGACTGAAATTCTTAAGTAATCTGTTGTGCGCAATCTGATGCAGACGGAGATTACGTTTTCTCTTTCTAAGCAAGGATTGATGCACTATACTAGTTACTTTGTCTACAAACCTAGTAAAAATCAACAGTTGCCGAATAGATAACAATATTCTTTTCTCCTTATTTAAGTAAATTTGGAATTATACTTATTTCCTCGGCCAAAGTAAATCTATTCATTTCTGCTAATGGAATAATTGAGTATCTCCCTATTTTCATAACTAAAGCTTAACAGTAGAATTATTCTGGAAATGTTTTTTTGTTGATTACTTTCAACTTTTTCATGAACATTTAGACACATTTTCAGTTGTCTCTTTACAGACTATATCATCAACATTCTAAATGAGAAAATGAAGCTGTAAGCTAAGGTAAATAAAATATTTTTTCCAGGCGGATTTATTATTCCTTTTGAATGTCAAAACTATGAAAAATATTTTCCTCCTGCAATTTGGATTCCTAAGAAAATAAATATTAAACTCACAACTCTAAAAGCAAAATGTACTTTCGTAAGATCTCTTGGTTATACAGATCCCGAAAGAATCGGGAAAATCTTTTGTGTATAAAGGTAATTAGTAAATAACAGTAGATAGATATGTGACACTGAGGCTGTGAAGTGGTTGAGCGTTAATTCTAAGTAGGAAAGGATAAGAGTTAACCCAAAATGACATATAGGCTGGAAGATATATATATATATATATATATATATATATATATATATATATATATATATATATATATATATCTTCCTCGGTGAGAATGGGACGTCAGGATTTCTTCTCACCTAAAAGTTTATTTTTCTTGCCTATCGAGAGTCTGGCATACAGCCGAAAACAGATTCGGAGAAATTACTTAATCTCTTTCTTGAGAAATCAGCGAAACATTTTTCGTCGGCGAAAGAGAAAACAGAGAACGAAGACATTTTCTTAGGATTGAAGTTATGAAAAAGCAATCGCGTCATTCCTTGAGAGTGATTTGATTTGGGTATTCGCTGAGTGCGGAGGCCGGCCCTGGGATGGAAAACAGAGAGTCTCTTTGTTTTAGATTTTAGATAAATAAATATATTTTCATTGACGAAAACAGATTTGGGAAATAACTTCTTCGCTGGTTAGAGAGGGTTCCAGGAAAATGGAAAAGATTCGGGGAATTAAAATTAATGGCTGCCCATCTTTTACATATTTTAAAAATTAGATTTGTCACAAAGTCATTTATGCATGCCCTGGGAAGTGGGTTGAGGTTGAATACTGAGGAGGGGGGAATGGGAAGAATTTTTGCCCCCCCCCCCTTGTGCGAAGTAGTTGTGCGAGTTGTGAAGTAGAGCAGTAGGAGTTAAGAGAGTAGGGATCCCTGTGACTACTCCCAAATAAGGTAGATAACTCTCGAAATTTGGAAAATTGATTAAGAAAGCAGAAATAGGGAACAAAGAAACCCTTATTTGGAAATTAAAGAATCAACGAACTCCCAGAATCCTACGGCCACACGCCAAATTGGGCCGAAGTTCATATAAGCAGATGACTTTGGGTAGCTCGAAGACTTGGTTATGAGAAGCAGCATAGAGCTCTTCTGAAAACCACGCCGGCTGCCAACCAGAATTCCTAATTCCAAGACTTTAAACTCAGCCTTCCACGAGTTTAGATAAAATCCAGTGTTATTAGAAAGATTGATGTGGGAATATTTCATTTTTGTTGTCCCAAGAGCTTTATAAACCAATTGAAGATTAACGCCACGAATCTCTAGTTTTATTTATTTTCGTCGAAAAGATATATTTTTCCTTAATATAGCACCCACCACGGCTTGAACCAGCGCTGCGAGACTACGACGATATTCGATCTTATACTCCCCTGAGATCAAGAAGACAACATGCGCAGAGGTAATGCGAATCGAAGCGTCCAGTGATCAGCTTGATTGAGCGTCAGCATTGGGCAGCGCAGAGTTATTAGACCGTGGTTTGAACGTCGTACTAAGACCCTGAGGAGCGAACCACTAAACGTGGTTACACCACCGGGTGCAGGCGGCGCAAAAGGTGTTACATTATTTGGTGTCGGTGACCAACCATGTTGTGAGGGGGGGGGTACAGATAGATAGATAGATAGATAGATAGATAGATAGATAGATAGATAGTGTTGTGGAGTGATTTCACAGTGGAGGCTTGTATTTGTACTAAGTCGGTCCTAAAATAGGTTCGACGTACAAAACGTTAGGAACTTGATATAATAGGTATAACGCAGAGTAATCTTGTGGTGGTCGCTGATACTTTAGTATTCGACTAACTGTCGTCCGACATCGACTGACTCACCGACCGACTCTTTACTCTTACTAATCCTACTTATTATAGGTGGGAGAGTCTATTAACTATAGAATAGGTGTGTTCCACTATGACAGATAGATAGATAGATAGATAGATAGATAGATAGATAGATAGATAGTCATGTACATATATAGCAGGTGTGGCCAAACTTGCTTAATGTAAGAGCCAAATACGATAAAGTTTAGATGTTTGAGAGAAGCAATGAACAAAATTTACACATACGGTTTCGTTATATACACATTTTGTTACAAAATGTTTATATAAATATTAAGAAATGTATGTATTCAATAATATTTATTCATATATGCAGTTTTTTGAACTGTTAATTTGTATTGGTTTCATATATATACCAAATGTTTTCAAAATCTTGACTGATAATTGTTTTAAGTTGCTCAGCTAACATATATATTAATGGTCAAAGAGGTGCATGTGGCTCGCAAGCCGCGGTTTGGCCAGATCTAGTATATAGTATGTCTAATAAGCACTGAGTAATAGTTGATATACATACATATATATATTGTTAAAAATAACAGACATTTTATGTCTATTAAATTTAATTATCTTTTTTTTTTTTACTAATGTAGGGATATACTTTCGCAAATGTGGATTAAAACGATTTTCTTTCCTCAATCACAACCCCTGATGATGATTCATGAAAGTTAATTTATTTATACAAAACAACCGCATTTACAAAACGTTATTCGTACATTAGAAAAAAGATAATTTAAATACATGTTTAAAATAACGATTGCTGCCCAAATAACCGAATACACACACATACCTATATATATATATATATATATATATATATATATATATATATATATATATATATATATATATATTTTTTAAAAATATTTTAGCTTGGCTTCTAGCATAGAAAATGGCCAGCTCTACTATGTCACTATTCCAGCCTTTGCCTCTGATTCATTAATGATGTATTTTGTTGGAGATGTCAGCAGTGAGTTACCATTATCTTTCACATTTGGCACTCACGTCTTGAGTGAAATACAATATTCTGTAAACACCTTAAGCCCCATTGGCTTCACGCAGGAGCAGGCAGGGTTAAGCAAAGACATATTACCTCATGTTGGGGGTTATGCTTCTGAGGAGACTGTGGTGATTGGCGCCAGGTTATATTCATGAGGTTGTTATCGCGGCTTCTGTTGGTGCTGATCAGTGAACTGAGATTCGTTTCTTCATTACCACCATTAAATGCAGATAAATCAATAGTTTAACTGATTAAAATAGGGTCTGTCATCCATTCTTTCTGACACTCATTCCTCTAATATAATTCCAAACATTGGTTCATTCCATTCTCTCCTTCTCTTTCTCTCTCTCTCTCTCTCTCTCTCTCTCTCTCTCTCTTTCTTTTTTCTTTCTTTCTTTTCATTCACATTTCATTCACTGTCGACTTCTCTTTTCTTACCCGACCTTCATTTTCAAGTTCATCAGAGACGAATTCCTCAGCCACCAACGACCCAAATGACAATGAGGCAACATGATTAAGACTGGACCCCCTCACACATCTGCTCTTTGCAATTAAATCCATACGGACAATATTTACTGACCATTATGACATCATTATCATTTCTATCATTATTACAACATCCCTCGGTCACTGTGATCTTATCGTCCAATAATTAAAAGACTTCGATTATCATCATCATCATCATCTGTAGCAGTAGAAGCAACAACAGCAACAATCGCTGTAGTTTAATTATAGGCGTATTCGTCCGTTCCTGCAAGGCTTCAGCTTTTTCAACCGTAATGACTCCTAAACTCTTTACAGCTACAAACAATTTTGCTTTATCATAAGGAGGTTAGTTTATATATTAATTAATTATTTAATAATTATATATTGATTAATTATTTAATTGTGTTTTCCAAAAACTAATTTGGGAATCCTTATGAAAATTGGCTTTTTTTATTTATTCTTCTAATTTTTATATTCGATCGATGTAAAAAGAACTTCACAAGCCTAGTTTCCACGCTAGCAAATCAGTAACTGAAAAATAACATTCAGAATCTTCTGCAATTCTTTATTTACCGAATTATTTAAACAAATTTCCACACTTTTGAAGTTTCAATCAGTATTTTTTCGTCCAAAGAGCTCTCCTGCTTTCACAGTATTTGCTAAAGATCTTAAATGAAATAACCTAATTATTGTTATTTTATCTTATTTACTTTTTAAATATTTTCAGGTAGTGTATATATCAGTGTATTATCATTCCAGAAGCGACAGTATGCTCCCTTTTCTCTCCTTATATCGTCCACGATACCTGATTGTATGGTCAACTTTCAATGCTTCAAGTATATTTCTAAAATGGAAAAGCTTCTTTTCTCTTTTCAACAGCATGCAATGCTATACACTTTTAAAACATTGACTCTGCTGCTACAAGTTTCTTCATTAACCAAGGATCCCTAAACTGAAATGGAAATCCTTCTTGAAATAAAGATTTTTAGAAAGTTTCCAATGTATTTGCAACAACGATTTAACCACAAGTAATTTGTTGCTTTACCCCCCCCATGCGAACAGAGCTAAGATAAGAGTTAATTAAGAAAAAAAGTTGGTATAAAAAACAGCAAAACAACAAAAAAAATTAAATCGCGATTTTTGTATTTTGCGGATTTAAAAAAATAATAATATAAATTCGCAAATCGACCAGAATCGATTCAAAAGTAAGAAAATTGTTATGGTTTTTATTTCTTTAGAAAAAATATCTGACTTTCTTATTCTTTCTTGAACTGCAAATATGCGCATTGGACTTTCTAGTAATTCTAATCGTAATTATTTCAAATTTACACTTGCTCTATCGACACAACTGCTCTTGTTCGATCACTGTAGTTAAGCAGTATCGGACAAGATCGGCATTTAGGTAACCACTTTATAATAGCAGGTTCTATATGGCTTTGTGTTATACAAAAGCCAAAATTACAAGGAAAACCCCAAGTGAATTAGAAGGTTGAAGGGAGATGCACACATACTGTGTTCAAATATCAAACCTTTTTTTTTTTTTTACAGTATCAACAGAAAAAAAAAATAAACAAAAAATTTATAGTGTCAAAATCCATGTTTTTAAAATACTAGAATGGTTGGCTGGAACTGTTCCATAAAGATTTCCAGATTCTCGTTAACAATGGCGCAGGATGTGACATTCAGGAAACACGACATCAGAAATGTTTGGATCATAAGAAAAGAGGAAATTAGTTTGAATGGAATAAAGCAGAATGGAATGTCTGAAAAATATCACGTGGCTCTTGAGCGTAGTGAGTTCAATCCTCGGTGAATACCCTACAATGTGTACCAAACTAAGATTTGTAAGGACCGTATACACAACAGTAACAAAAATTAAATTTATTTTAATGTTAGTAAGATTGGCTTAAAGTTTAACTTTGTTGTGGCAGATTTTGATGCGTTAATCAGTCAAGTAGGTGAGGTCATATTATCCTTGAAAATCAGCATTAACATCATGGAGTTTCAGCTCGAACAACGGCAAACAGTTACAGCGCTTAGCAAGCAACACATTAGGTTTAATGCTAACAATATCGGATACAATAAGGATAATAGCAAAAATACTATGCACTTATTTTAGTATACAAAACGAAAGAGATCACGACAGAAACATATAAAAAATAAAAATGTCTAAAATATGAATGAGAGAGAGAGAGAGAGATAAAAAGGACTTAGATATGAACAACCTCAGATGCAAGGGTTACTGAGTGTGAAAAGTACGAGAAAGATAAAAACCTTATTAAGTAGAGAGAAGAATAAAAGAAAAGGAATTAAGAATACAAAAGATAACGATTAACATCCAATTTAAATTTTTGAAGATCAAAGTTGACTGGAAAGCAAGAGGCGGGAAGAGAATTCCGCTAGCGTGAAGTGCGAGAGAAGCTAGATAGAACTGGTTATTTACTTTATTCCAACTGTTATCCTCATCTTCATTGCCATATTCACAACGTTTCGGCCGTTGTATGCTTCGGTCTTCTTCAGGTGATTGTAATTTCCAACCGAACCTTTTATTTCGTGATAGATTGTTCTAATTCCACGTGCCATGACTCTTCTGAATGCCTCAGTTATTTTCCTTTAACTCAACTCTCCAAATATGGTTCACCACTGCTGTGGCCTGGTGTTGAACTCACAGCTCTTTGGGTTTAGTCACTGGATCTAACCAACGTCTTTTGATGACATTTGTGTATGAATTTTTGACATTCCTACATCTATGCAGACACCTACGACTTATTCATTCAGGCACCAATTTCAAGAGAGCTTCTCTGGTCGCAGGGAAAGCGGGACACGACCTTGTACGAGAAAGAATCCAGTGTAATCGTTGGATAAAACAGAAACTACAATTTGATATCTCTTCAACAGAATTATCGACGAAGAAAACTGAAAGAAGATCCACCACAACCTGAATAAATCCTTTAGATATGACTTTGATACTGTCAAGGCCCGCCAAGTACAAAAATTAAGTGAATTGAAAAATAAGGTTCATTACCAATCTGTAAAGGCAGTCGTCAACATCAGTCAACGCCAGCTACGTACCTCTAAGGAGTCAGTGCTAAACAAGAGTTTCCACTTCGCCACAACCATCAGAGGTATGGCACGTGGAACTAGAACGATCTACCGAAATAAAGGATTCGGTTCGAAATTCCAATCGCCTAAAGAAGGCCGGAGCCTACAACGACCGAAACGTTGTGAATATGGCAATGAAGATGAGGATAACAGTCGGAATAATGTAAATAATGTAAGTAATCATAATACCTCATATAGAGATATAGACAGATAGAACTAGTTATATCGAGTCATTTCAACGTTCAAATTATGAGACCTAGCTGCCAATCTACTACCATAAATTCTTAAAGTGGACGTGCTAAGTTGAAAAAGCTCATCAGAACAGTTACGATGAAAATATTTTTAGAAAAGGCACAGGGAAGCTACATTACGTAGGAAATTTGTAAGGCGTGTTAATTAGTCATTTGGTATCGACTCACGCTATCTCTCTCTCTCTCTCTCTCTCTCTCTCTCTCTCTTTCTCTCTCTCTTGAAGTGGGAGCCTAGCAGTGACGTAACACGACTTGTGACTTTGAAACTAGAATATGTTTACGGTGGATGGAAATTTATTGGAATTGCGACTTGATTCTAAAGTTGGTAATGCCTCTCTTTACTTTAATAATATTTCACACATAGACATAACTTGTCATACTATGAAATGCGTAAACCAGATAGATAGACAGACAGACAGTGATAATCTGAGTGCGAAAAACACTATAAATAGAGAACTATATGGTAACCATCAGTTTTATATCTTAAATGATCACTTAAGGTGTGAAACTGACACAGACCATGCTGTAATGCTTTCCTCGGTTACCACTATTAAATCAACAAACTTTCTAACTTTAATATCGAATACTCTTCTCCGATAAATATAACAAACATTAAAAAAAAAAAACAATATGAATATTATTGGGTTAAAATGGCACATCAAATTTACGATAGTTGTAATTATAACCGAAACTTCTTCAGCGTCCTAACTCTAAATGACACTTGATTTGGCTTAACCTCTAGATACTGATTAAACTTTTTAAACTGTTAACGTTCTAAGTATCAATTTCATTGCAATAGAGATGATGTGAGATAACTAATTTATTCATCATTTGTTAAATTTTATCAGCTGATGTTGTGAAACAAAATCAATTGCTGTCTCATTTAATATTTGTACGACTTGTCCCGTCGACAGTCATCACAACTTTGAACCTGCTATATATTATGACCAATTCTTACTATCATTCTTATAAAATCTCTTCTATGTTTTGCAGGTGTGAAATTTGTGAACTGTTGAAGCGAAATCGTGAGTCAGTATTGAATATAAAATGTTCATAGAGAGAGAGCAAAAAAATGATTTCTAACGATCGACATTTTTTTCTTCTGCACGGAAAAAAAAAACTTTTTTTACATCATTCGTTTGATGAGAAAAGAAAAGAATTATTCTCTCTGCACTGAAACCATTTCTTTGGAGAAAAAATAGCCTAAAAAGAAAAATTGTAACTACATCGAAATGTAACAAAGTAGTTTCGTTTAAATAATTTTTTTAGATTTAATTTAATTCTTTTTTTTTTTTTGCACTTTCTATCTGTGTGTAAGTAGATACGTGTGTATAGACACATATATGTATGTATGTCTCTCTATCTATC
Organism: Acanthosepion pharaonis; assembly: GCA_903632075.3. Taxonomy (NCBI): domain Eukaryota; kingdom Metazoa; phylum Mollusca; class Cephalopoda; order Sepiida; family Sepiidae; genus Acanthosepion; species Acanthosepion pharaonis. The sequence continues at coordinate 95,070 of CAHIKZ030001968.1, read as the reverse complement.
TATGTCTGTGTGTGTCTTTGTATGTGTGTTTGCGTCATTTTACGTCTGTGTGTGTGTAGGCATGCAGCAGTGAAGAAACTGGTACGTAAAAATATAAAAAATAATCACTAGTTTTGAAGTTTCCTTTATTGAGTTTTTTTTTTAATTCGACGCATGCGCGTGCGAACAATTTATAATGTTAACACAGAGAACTTTATTCGCTCAAGTCACGATCTGCTCCATGAAAAGATCTGGAGGAGGTGAGGCGCGAACTCGTATCTTTTGTGAACAGGTCGACGGGTGGTTCTTGGCGTCATTTGTAACTTGAAGGCAATTGAAAATTCGCGAGAAGGAAATACGCTCCAAATCGCAACAGTAGCACCAACAGCAAGCAAAAAAAAAAAAAAAAAAATATGAGGCACTAATTTCAGATCAAGGCGACGGCCGGGAGATTTCCAGTAAAAAAAAATAAAATGGAACTGAAGAATAGAAAAAAGGATTTTAAAAAATAGCTATAATGGAAAATATTAGTAGAGTTTTACTTCAATGTCAAGAAGTGAATTCTTTAGGCTAATGCTTTCAGCAAAAATTAATTTCCAAGTTTAGTTTGCTTGAAGTGACTGAGAAATGAGAGTGAAAATTGTTTCAGTTGCCTCTCCTGTTTCAGAGTTCAAGAAGATGAAGAAATAATTTGTCGCTAAGAACAATTAAAAATATTCATCTTCTAAGACTGAAGTCCCAATAATTAACAATATTTATTGGGAGAAAAAATAAAATAGCTTATTTACAAAAATAATGTAAAGTTAGGCTACAGATTAAAAACACTGGAATATTAGACAATATCAACGAGTGCTTGCCTCATTCGGTTATCAAAGCTGAAAATAGACTCAAGCTGTTGATTATATTCAAATTGATAATAACCAAACGATGTCCATAACATTTTTAGGGTATATTTATATTAATATGATAAAAAATATCCACGCTATCTATAATTTTTATGCTTATTAAAAACAAAATATTGATACTAACTCGTTTTGGATGCATTGGGTTTTATTATACAAACAGTTCAATATAATTTTTTATTCATAAATAATTCCAAAAGACGTGAACCACAGAACGATGTATTTGTTAAATGCACTATCCCATTGCTCTTAGTGAAGAAAGAATATTTATATGATCGAAAATTATTCTTCACACCTAGAGTAACTCTGGTCAGAAATTCAAAATACTTCAACTGAAAGTTTAACCCATTTTTAAGGGTTGATTACTTACCTATGTCATTTAATTTAAGGACAAAGGGTTTAATCAATTTGCTGAGGAATATCTTACAAAATAAAGTGAGACACATCACCATTATTTACTAAGCTTAGCTTAGCCTGACAACATTTCTAGTTGTGGCCATAAAATCAGAGTGAGTTTGAATGCAAGACAAGATTGCCGATCACTCAACCGATCCCATGATTGATTAATTAATTTGTTTTTACGGTTTATCAACCCTTTGAGGGTTATTTAAAGTCTAAAGTTTCTATTTTGGATTGTAAGAATAATATTTTTTTGGCGAGGAAATTCGAGTTCATGAACGTGAAACATTCTTGCTTATCTTTTGAGTGTAATGTTCTTTTCTACATTTGACGTTTATGAGTAAATGTCATTTTATTTTTTTTCTCTGTTTTAATGTACGTAATTTGCAATTTATTTTATCGAGAGGCCAAAATGTTAGTGAAACAATATTCTCCATCTTGAAACGTTCGGCTGTATGGATAGAGTGGATAATAATTTTTGTACCACCTGCAATAGTGATCGATATTCGAACCCATGTAAAAAGGTCTAATTTCGAATCTTGCTTTTTCAATCCAAGCGCGGGAACTGACGCAACATTATCTTTTCCCCCGATTTTCCTTTCCGATTTATTTTTTCTGTTAGTTCCTCAAATATCGGTACAGCTAAACCTTATATCTACAAAACTCAAAAGAAGTAATTAAATCAATAATTGTATTTAGATAACCAATAATGTTCTCATCGTTGGTTCTATTCGGTCGTTGTGTCCTACAAGCTTCTTCAGGTGCTTGCCGATCCAAGTAAGCTTTAGGGAATTTCAAACTGAACCTTTTTTTTAATCTATTGAATAGATTGTTCTCGTTCAGATGCCCACCTCTACCTATATATCTTGCTTATTTGTTTTTCTTTCTACTGATCATTTATTACACACCTTGTTTACATGAGCCTGTGTATGTGTTACCTGGACCAGGAATTGAGCTCTCAATTACTGTGACGCCAAATTTATGAACCAATGCTTTAATACACTCGACTAATCGCCCCGTAATTATTACTCTGTACTGTGTATGAAAATAAAGCCATTTCAAAATTGTTCCGACGATTTGAAAAATCATGTTTTATGCTGATTGTGTTGTTAACTTGTTTCAGTCGATCCATTCTACAACAGTTTTCTGGTGTACACTCCATACAGAAGGAGAAGCAGTCATTTTTATTTTTTATATAAAACTTAATATGAACAGAAAGTGTTAAGCTAACTGATTAGCTTGGTTCATTCCCAGCAACACTAGCCAAACAGAAGATCGTATTGACAAATGACCTGAGGTTATTCTAATTTATGCTCTTCTCTTCCCTTCCTATTGCATGAAGCGAAATCTACATTGGTCTGTCAATTTTCTCTACAGAGGTTAAGCTGTATCCATATCTCAGCATAACCAGTCAGTATGTTTGCGGCCATTTTCTTTTTAACATTTTTCTCTGTAGAATAAAGAACATTTTTCTTTCCCTATGAATTTTGCGCTCAGAGAATGTAGTTGGGAATCCAAAGTAAAAATAAAGAATAAGGCATAAACATTTTTGATTGATTCACTCGAATTAGTTTTGTTTTTCACGTAGCAGTTAGAATAAAATCTCGACAGTTCAATAGAATGGGAGATAATTCAAAATAAATACTATTTTATGAATTTATTTATGAAATTAATATGCATCAGGAAAATCGGTCTCGCATATTATTGAATTGCAGTAATTCCAATTCTTCCTTATTGTTCTAAAATTAAGGCTGTGTCCGAAATTTAACTAAACAGGCGAAATATCATATTATCTAAACTTTCTGATTCCTCAAATGACTCCAATAATGAAAATATTTGAACTTGATAGAATATGTAGCAAAATGGTAAGGATTATTTGTCAGTATTTGAGGGCAATTTCTTTTAAACATAAATAAATACGTGAACTAAAATTAAAATGTCTGTTCCTCCATTAAAAGGGTGTATTAATACATTATTGCCTGGTATATCTTCCAATGAGCCGTTTGCATTACGAACAAGGTTTTCCATCAGTGTGAATGTGTACGAAAAATTATATTTAAATTGATTGCAGTTTTAAGTAGTTTTAATTTTGCGATGAAGTGTTTTCCTAATTAAATGTATATAAAATATCCTAACACCCACTTTGTTGAAAACCAATAACTAAACACATAGAAGAAAACATTTTTAATTAAAAAAAACTATAAAAATTTGCATATAGTTAATATTTTTTGAGCCTTTTGTTAATTTCATGTTATACAAAGGCTTTAACGAAAGCCGCACATTTCCGATAATTTGCACCAATTAGTAGTAGCAACAGCAGTCTTAAGTTATTTGAATTATGGGATGTTTTATTGACATTATTCCGTTTTTACTGATTTTCTTCATCTTAATGTTGTTTGTTATCACAACGTTCTAGCAGTGTGAAACAGAAACTTTGTTCTACCAGGATTAACAAATAAATACCCGTGCAATGAGTTCTGCAATTATTGTCATGATTATTATTTCGATAAAATAATGATCGAAAAATATACGTGTAACTGCTTGCAAAAGGGAGATAAGAGCCGAGAGATGTCTGTATACACGTTAACTTGCTTTAAGTGTTTACTCTCATGTCAACAGTGAGAAGCTAAAACAGTTTTATACCTCCTGTCTCTTCATCTAAAACAGTTCTTGTTGCAAGAGACAATAGATATTAGAGATCGAGGTAGTTCAAATATCAAGACAGATGTAAGCAGATATAACACACATTCGCCGTTTTGCTTGTGTACGTGTGTGTTCAAAATCGGATTTCAAAATTTCAAATGACAAAACCTCGAACATAAGCTGGTTAATCACGAAAACAATGCCTTTACGAGATGAACTATAATCGCTAGTATGATACAAAACTTGCCTACTAAGTTAAGAGTGCTGGCAAATCTTAAGGAACAAATTTACCCAGTGTTCAACAGTGACAGACAGAAATAGGGCTTTTAATAAATTCGGTTATCCTGAAATTATAGGATTTCAACAACCAAGTCAATCTATATTTTGAGCAGATAGACATAAACAATTGACTTTCAGTTAATTAGGCAGAAAAAACGAAGATCATATTATAAATTGTTTACAAGTATTAGCAGATTCAGAATGGGAAAAAAATGTGATAACTCCCTTCACACACACACGCTACCCAGGTCTCACCTTTAAGAGACGGGGGACTTGCTTCAAGGCTCAATTAGCAGATGATGTTATTTTTATAAAAATTCAAATATAGCGCTATGCAAAATGCTTCGGCTTTGTTTATTCCAACCTCTTGGAGCCGGTCGTTAATAAATAAGATTTGCAACCGAATTGAAATCACGGGATCGCTTATTACTTTGTTCATTATACTCATTTCTATAAATACAAAAAGCTGATTCGCTTCATTGTTTATTTACAAATTCCAAAGCGAACATATTATTATTCAATAAATATTTCTGGAATAATGTTCTCATTGTTGTTGTTTTGACCGCTGAATCATCGCCATTGCGGATTTGAAAATTTTATAAAACTATTGTTACTATCTCTTAAATTTTTCAAACGGATATTGCTATCTTTAGCATTTTCACTCACCTTTTCACCGACACATTAACGGCCGCTTCATATTTATGTTCCATCTTGTAATCTTTCGGTGTCGGACATTTTTTGCAATCATGGAGGAGCCAGCTTTTTCGTAAAGACTAGACCTGAAGTATATTGGAATGCCGCGGCAAGACGAGAAAAACAGAATCTGATGGTGAATCACATATGGAAAGTAAAGAGAATGCAATGTTTTCCAACTATAATGAGATTCAAATAAAAGCAACAATCTGGAAAGTAGATAAAGAAGGAGAAACATACGCAAAAAGTAGTGGCCAATAAATGTGTAGATAAGCACCATATAGAAACCATCTCTCTTCTGAGAAATAGCTTCTGTATAGTTTCTGATGACGACGATGATGATGATGATGATGATATATGGAAACCATATTTACCACACAAAATTAGAATAGGTGCTAAATCTCTCTGGATTTTGCAAGTTATTAAAAATCAGTCGGAATTATTACGTTTGGATCTGTGGATTGTTTCAATTTTGAAATTAAATTAAACTCTACACAAATATTAGCGAATCTATATGAAGCTGATAAAGATAAAAAATTTAAAAAAAAACGTATCAACAGAAAAAAGAACTGAAAAGAAAAACGATAAGGATATTAGTCCTACTTCTCCGTGGATTTATAAAGTTGCCTGTCTGAAAACCAAACACCAAGTGAAAGATAGACATACATACATACCGGTCGATACATACTGAACCAAACATCAAAGATGTGGATATTGAGAATAAAAGTAATAACACATCTTAGAAATTAATATCATAAAATAATGAAAATAATGAAAATACGATACATAATTATTTCTGAAATGATGGCAATGCCTTATTTCCAAATTTAGACTAAAAATATTATTTTCACACAGTCTTGAGCTAAGCAAAGAATTATAAATTTTAAAAATAATTTAACCTATAATTCCGCATCACTTTCCTTTTAGCTTTAGTCATCGTTTCTCAGCAATGAGGTTACAACAGGTAAAATTTGTCAAAAAATAAAGTCTAAGAGAAATCATATAATTTTCGAATCATTCGGCATTTGAGTGATTTTCTGATATTCTATTCCCATTCATTCCATTCGGAGCGTTGACTTTAACTTGAATTCTAACACCTACTACAGAAAACAGAGGAAAAGTATACAATTCTATCAAGAGAATAAAACTCACAGACTTGAACCTATTCATATGAGTAGAAACCTTTAGATAGATAGATAGATAGATAGATAGATAGATAGATAATGAACAAACATAGATAGATAGATAGATAGATAGATAGATAGATAGATAATGAACAAACATAGATAGATAGATAGATAGATAGATAGATAGATAGATAGATAGATAGATAGATAGATAGATAGATAGATAGATATTCAGCGAGCAATGTCTGAATCTTCGTAACCGTTTTGCCATATTCGGTACCTTACAAATAGTTGCTGTTGCTTCAGCCATTAATATATAATAATTATTCATACGTTCTTTTGTTAGACCCAAATTGAACGAAGGATCTGTTCAAAAGCAGGCAACAGGAAGTGAAGGATCGCAAAGCAGCTAAGTTCGGGTGTAAATGGGAAAATACAAATATATAAAACCAGTTATATTTAAAAGCCAGATTCACAGGTGCTTTTTTTCTATTTGAAGATTATTAATTTAATATCTACTCTGACATATGCAACGGTGAAGTCGGTTACATGAAGGTTAGTGTGGAACTGTGTTAACAACTCGAACAATATTGAGGTTGTGAGATAAATATGGATTAATTATTTGAAAATTAAATTTAAATCTAAAAAATACATTCTAACTCTATCCATTATCGTTACACACACGCACACACACAAACACACACACACACATATATATATATATATATATACAAAGTGTAGAAAAAGTAACATGTATTATTTATGAACTTTTATTGTACAAAATTAAATTACATGGCGACAAATGAAAAATATCGCTTGCCAGTGAAGTGTACATATTAGGTCTTATTATAAGTAATAAAATTCGAAATCGGATGGTGACCTATTGAATATCTTCTAAATTAACAATAAAAGTCGGTGCATATGAGTGCAAGTTACGTCTTCACAGTACGATTTAACTTACTTCACCCTCCTCAATAAGAACACGTCTACAGAGACCATAAGACGTGTATGTCCGATTTGTTTAGAAAAGATAATAATGCTTGAGAAACAACTCGATATATTTATATTTTCTATTGAATAGATTATGTAAAGAAGGAAGTTAGTGATGATTATTTGAAAAGCTGAGCAAAAGTTGTTTCAACTTAAGATGCTCCATAGATATGTTGTCCAGTTGAGTTTAACGTTCACCTTCTTTTGTTTGAATTTGATAGAAACAGAGCTGTTAATAATTAAAGCTGTTGAATAATTAACTCAAAATTGAATCTACGTGATTCACTTTCATCTAAAACAAATTGAAAAAAGAACGAAACTTGGAAATTTTCTACACGATGTTACAGAAGCAAGAGTGGACAACTGTAAGGTAAAAGTAGGTTTCGAATTTCTCTACGCATATCTATTCATTTTTTTTAAAAAGAACGGTGACTGATGATGAAGACTAAATATTTTACACGAATATAAAATGCTGCAAATACGTGAGTGAATGGAAAGACGCTAAATCATAATTCAATGTTTCTACTAATCAGTGTTATGGTTATAAAAAGAATCGCACTCTCCTTATTCTCCATCTTTTGATTTATTTGATGACGACCGATTTATGTGTGCATTAACAAAATTGATGGACTAGGTCTTCAAACCCATGAAGGGATTATATTCTACTTTCTTTTCTTTCAAACTAAGAGTTTTATTTGCACGATTTATAAGACTATGATAAAAACGATATTAAAAGGAAGTGATGGTGATGATGACGATGATGATGAAACTTACATAAATGAATAAGCATGATTGTTTTGGATATTACTTAACATTACTCATAGGATGAACTGGTATCGAGACATTGTTTTTAATTTTAGACATTAATGAACATATTTACTTTTTGTTCATCCTTCAATCAATTTCATAAATTCTATGCTCCCAGAAGATTATATCTTTTTTACTAATGTACTGCTCTAGATGAATTTTCAATTTTCCATGGAAATTATATTTTATTCATTTAAAAATTCAGTAAAGGCCGAAATAAAGGTGCAAACACGACGAACGTGTGAGAACAAACATGCAGGAATGGGATATTGATGGAATATTGCATCTTTTCCTTCTTTTTTTTCCGCACGCTTTAATCGAAGGGCTACATAGTTAATCAGTCCCTGTTCGAATAAATATTTGCTTCTTTGGGAAGAGCAGATAATTATTATATTATCACAATATTAGAATGAAGATTAAATGAAGTCCAATTGGTCATACTTCATTCCCTTTGCCTCACGATATATTTCGCTTCATGCTGCTGTTATAAAGTATAGAATCCTATTGGTTTGTTTTTTTGTTTTTTGTCACAAGTTTCTCTACGTGGAATCCTCACATTAAAACGATTAACTTAACGAAGAGAGTATACATTTCACTTGGATATTTTCACTACGTTGGGTAATTTTCGACTTATATAAATTTCATGACATTCGAGTAATATCTACATGTGATAAATTTCAACATCGGGTTTACCTGTTTGTGGTGCATAATTTTAGGAGAAAATGTTATCAAAAACGCGTTCAAACACACACACATATATATATAAACGTGAACACTGAGATCAAGATATATATATATATATATATATATATATATATATATATATATATATATATGGACACTGAGATCAAGACTGAGTGACGACAAGCGCTGTTTCATGGTTGAATGCAATCTTCAGGCCATCTTGAAACAGACTGTCACCACTAGGTGTTCACCTCAGTGCCCACTTTTATATTTACACACGCTCTATCTCTGGTATTTAACACTATTACCTATAAATATAGCGTACCTTAAAACTATATTTTTTCCATATATATATATATATATATATGTGTGTGTGTGTGTGTGTGTGTGTGTGTGTGTGTGTGTGTGTGTGTGATGAAAATACGAATATTTGGGAAGAACTTCTTTGTCTGGTTAAGAACTTTTCATGAAATCTCTTCGAATTCTTCAGGTTAGAATTGAAATACAAAACTGTATGTAATGAAACATCTAAGGATAAGAGGGGACCATAAATCAAATTACCTTATCACATCTGATGAGAAGACACAACAATAAGTTGACTGATCACCTATTTGTTTGTTTCATATATATATATGTATGTTTTCTCATCATACAGTCAAGCAAAATTCAATTATCCTATTAATGAAATACACATCTCTTTTTGTGGATTCCTCAAAGCCCATACCTACAAACTTTTATTTTTGTATCCTGAACGTAATGTCATTTCTATGTAGTTCATGGATTTTATTGATAATTAGACATTATTTCTTATTACTGTAAGCGTTATTTTTAGTAGCCACACGCATTTGTGTAATATCCCTTTTCTAAACAATATAAATCTATGTCTACCTGCCTGTACATTTGATAGTCTTACTAAAGGGAATATGCCTTTCAGTAGGGTTCGAAGCTGTAGGGGAAACAATCGTAAAGTCCAACGTGCATTTTAGAACGCTTAGCCATAGAAAAATATATAAATATTATTTCACCCCAAGCAAGGTGATAAAGCCACTAAAATATTATTGAAGACAAAGATAGAGAAAGAATACACTAAGAGACGAGTTCTCAATTAGACAGAAGATGAAGATTGACTTTGTATTTAAATTTTTGAAGATCGTAGTTGACAGGAAAGAAAGAAGACATAATAGAGTTCCACAAGCGAGAAGTGCGAGAGAAGAAACTATTATCATAAAACCTACGGTTGCATTTAGCTATTTCAACAATAAAATGATGAGAAGTAACTGCCACTCTAATACCTAGTTTAAATTTATGTAGTCGGCGTACCAAAGATAGAAACTCTTCAAAACAAGTACCATGAAATTATTCAGAGAAACACAGCGAAGTTACTTTACCGCGCTTCAAAATGACGGAAGTCTAGATGTCATGACAAGACTGATGATATTGTAGATTCTTCTTTAGATATTGTCAAGAATCTCTAGATATATAGCTGAAGCACCAGACTAGATGTGGCAGCAATATTCAATGCACGGTCGAATTTATATATTCTTATTAATTAAACGTTTTATATATATATATATATATATATATATATATATATATATATATATATATATATATATATATATATATATATCAAATAAATAAGAGAAAGGACAGACAGATTAAGAATCCACCGTTCTTAGCATTTCCTTTTGTATAAAAAAGTGCCCGATACAATGTAGTGCTCAATACAATTGTTATTATATATATATACTAGCAGTAGAGCCCGGCGTTGCCCGGGGATGTAACAATAAGAGATAGATCAAGTATCGACCATCATAAAGACTGAAAAATAAAATTGACAAAGATTATTGTTTAAGGTTGACGGACACGCATGTCTTAATTAGTTTTTTTTTTTTACGAATTGGTCAAATCCAAATTCAAACAAAAACATTGTTTACAATCGTTATGAGTCTATCGATTGCTGAATAGAATTTTATTATAAACAATTGTCTTGTAAATGGAATTTTTAAAGCATTCTGAATGTAAATAAAGAAAAAAGTGTGCAAGACAATAAGAAATACTACCTGCCGAAAAAAAAAAGTGGATGTTTGTTTTATCGGCTGAAAAATGTAAGAAATCCGATCCCATATATAAAGGAACACACACACACACACACACATAAACAACCTGGGTTTTTTAACCTAAGTCACTCCACGGAATCGCTAAAACATAGAGCATAGTCTGATGAAAAAGACGCCAAAGTTTATGAAAACAAAATTTTATCGTCAAAATGCTTATTTTTTTATGAAGAGGATAGACTAAATTTTTTTTTAATTATTTTAAAAAAATTTTTCCATCTTTTTAGAATATTCTAAATTTTGATTTAAAAAACCTTGTTTCTCTTTGTCGCAACAAGGGGTAGTAAATAACATAGATAATTTTTAGCGCATTTTTTGTATTTACACACATTATTTTGGAAAATCTTGCAAAAATAAAAATAATTGTCAGATGTTAATGAAATTTTCAGAAACTATTCACAGATGATCGAAATTATTATAAATATATTTTTTTTTATTAAAGTCATGGCAGAAATATTTTTTTTATATTTATTAACACCCCCATAACTAATGGAAAACTAGAACTCTAGAAATTCGAGACCATCGGTTTTAGTGATTACAATAGTTAAAAGCACAAGGCTTTAAAGAATGCAAATCATGTTTTTTTTTGTTTTTTTTTTGGCCAACGTACCTGAAAATCAGCTGTGAATTGTAAAATACAAAACTCAATAAAACAAATATATTATTTAGTTTCAAATGCTTTTATTTGTTTTAATTTGTTTTTATGAATATGGACAATATTTTCTGAAAGCAAAAAGTTTTTTCAATGAAAATTGAATTTTTAATACAATTATTTCTTATTTCTTTAATTTTAAAAGATTTTTAAAAAATGTTTAAATTGAATTTTAAAAATATTTTAACATTAGTTAAAAAGCAACATCAACCTTTCAAAATGTCCGTGTGAGATTGTCATTGTCTAGCGCTTTGAAAATTGTATAATTTGGACCAATCAGATTAGCCATGGTAATTAAGAAATGTAATTTTTGTGTTTATAGTCGGACAGTAATTATCAAGTACGGAAGACCAACCAGAATACAATTTAGTTGCATTATTTGAGTTCAGCATTGTTCTCCGCTGTTAAGCCCTTTACTTTTGCGAAACACGTATGGAGAAGTTAATTTGAGTTTTCAATTTCAACTGAGAAGGGTACCTACAAGTAACAGTATCATCTTATGAAATTTAACTACTGCTAAACTTTAATTTATATGATCTTATTTTTATATTAATCTCAGTTATGACATTTTTCCATAAATGAAATATCAAAATTAATAATAAAATGAATGGAAATACAAATAACACAGTAAAATGTAATAAATGTACATAAAATTATAGTATTTTATGTACACTTCTGATAAAATTTCATAAGAAAGGTACCTAAATTAATTAGATACCTTTTTCTTATGAAATTTAATCTCACTATTAACAGTCTTATTTTTTAATTTCTTTATATTTTCCATAAAGCATCGTAAACGTAAAAATGAAAGCTAAGTACAAAAAATAAAAAATAAAAAAATTAGAGCGCTGAAAGTTTTCCTTAAAAGTAACGAGGTAAATAATTTGTTCACTTAAATAATTTCACTTCCTTCCATCCGTAGAAAGAATTCTCCTCCCGTAAGTTATCTAAACGTCATGAATGTGCCTTTCGTCAATCGTCAAGCGACGCAAAAGGTTATGACCTGCTTTGTTTTATTTTCAAATTACATTTTTTCGGCGCAGAAGCTAAGTTAAGCTTGGTTCAAAATATTTTAAATAAACAGTATAATATCTGTTTTTATTAAAATCAGTTTTGAAAAAATGATAATTGACTTTTAAAAGAATGTCAAAGTAAGATTTTAATCTTTTTTATCAAATCGAAATAAATGATTGAAAATGATTATCTGCCCTTTTTTTTTACCAAAGAAAAATAATATTTTTAACGAAAATTTCAGACGTGCTAGGAACGATTAAAAAATGTAAAAAAATACCCCCAAAATACTTTGATCTTTCCTCTTTAAGAATAATATGAACATTAGACGATAAAATTTTGTTTTCGTCAAGTTCGGCGTCTTGTTCATCATGCTATGCTCTTTTGTTTACATTTTCGTGGGTGAGTTCTCCCCCTTTCATTCTCACGATGTGTCTTAATCGTGTTTTCAAATTGATTTTATTAAAAAACAACTGTGTTTTTCCCATTTCTACATTCAACACTATCACTTGATAAGACATCAGAAATGTTAAAACAAAATGGCTATTTTTGTAGTGATTTTATAACATATTTATGTTATAATTTTCGAATCAAAACTGGTTCTGGAATCTTGCAAATCAGACAAAATGACAATTGAATTCATGCTTGAATACGTCGATACATCGAATGAGAAAGATCGACAGGCATATAAAGATAGAATACGCGCATATAGTTTGTGCTTGCCACTGTTCTCTTGATTATATGTGTTCTTATGTTTTCTCTATATTTCTGAAAGTGTATATATCAAAATGTGTGTGTGTGAGAGTGGATATGTTCTTATCTACTGCAACAATCAAGATAAAGCTAACGCAGGTACAAAGGCGTGATTACACTTCAAAATTCAAGCTATAGATCCTAAGTAAACATATTTCTCAAATATTTTTGTCAAAATTACATTTGACTTGAAAGAAGTTGGAAGTAAAAAAGATTAACATTCTTCGTCTTATAAAATTATAACGACTTGGAACTGATAACGTTGTCTTTTTTATTCTTGTCTTATATTTGTTTTGTTTTTTTATTAATTCTTATTTTACATTTCATGAAATTTTAACGAGGTCAGATACAAAGGCCAAGGAGTAGAAGATACCTTTTCAAGATAAAGCCAAGTGCGGGTGAGTTCAATCAAGATGAGGACGACGAGACAGAGAATAATAATAATAATAATAATAATAATAATAAACAAATAAATAATTGAGATGAAAAGACCCAGCTTCTGTGTGTTTTCTGTTTGAGGAAGTCAGTTTGAATGAAAGACACGAAACGAAAAAAGAGAAACATGAACACATCGGAAGTATGAGCGCGCACCCGCGTATGCGCGTGTATAATGCGAGGAAGGTTAGTTGTGTCAGGAGGTGAATGGGTGTGAATCTCAAAAAAAAAAGAAGATTTATGTTCATACATGTTGAAGAGCGTGTCAAGATGCTTTTGGAGTGTGTTGCTGCCTTCGTGAAAGAAATGAGGATTTTCAGTTCACGAACACGAAAATCGGTAACGGATAATTTTGTGCATTCATCTATCGTTGTTTCTGACTATCTTTTAAATAACTATATGAAAACTTATTTACCAGAAATATGTTAGTTGAATTCTATTCTGCACTAAATTATCAACATATATTAATTTTTCTGCTTTATAGTTCTGACATAAGGTCGCAGCGACTGTGAGACAAGATTATAAATCATAAGCCTACATTAAGTTCCAAAATAATTATATAGGTTACTAAACTAAGTCTGGCACAGGGCTAAAATAATGGAACACTTAATGAGATTCGTAAACACTACACTAACAATGGTCTGTGACAGGAACATTCCAACTATCATAGCAGGTCCCACGTGTACATAGTTATTAAGATTAGTCTGGCACAAGACTAAAATACTGGCGTATCACTATCAATACTCTGTGAGATGTGCTAAATAAAATATGCTTTACGGATGACGCATGACTATCTTTAAAGATTAACTAAAATTAGTAACTAAATTATATTAACTGTTAGCCTGGTCACAGGATCTCAGCTACATAGGTGTAGGGCAGTGATAGTGTAAGGCAGTGATAGTGTAAGGCAATGATAGTGTAAGGCAGTGACCTCTACGAAACATTTGATAACCACTGTTCTATCAACTATCAAGTATTTAGAAATTATCACCCACTTAAACTGCTCCCCTCTTGTGAAATTGTTAGGGTCGAATTCACAAGCAAAGGTTTTCGAGACAGATATTTGCAAAGTTTGTTTTGTTTTGGTGTACAGTCAGCCATGAGGATCGAGCGGAGCAGCAATCGTTTCAAGATTACCTTACTATCAACATAGGCCAAGTAGCATATATATATATATATATATATATATATATATATATATATATATATATATATATATAAAGTTTTTCTTCTTGGTTCAATATTATTATAATGCTCTGTAGTTTACATTGAGCTTTCTCTGGATTAATCTCCTTGGAATTATCCCTACTAGTCACAAACTTACAAACTAGTTATATATATATATATATATATATATATATATATATATATATATATATATATATATATATATATATGTATATAAAATAAAAAGAAAGAACAGTAAGATATAAAATCCGGTGTTCTTATAGATATTTTATTTTTTACAAAATAGTGCTCAATGTAAATTTACAGAGCATTAATATTATAAATTAATTGATTTAAAATATGGTTTTTTCGCTACACAGTTCCAACCATGTTTCAAAAATAGAAGCTAAAACCCCGAATTTAATTTTGCAATTAAATTAAAAGCATTAGTTCCATTTCATCTTCAAGCGAATTTTGGAGTAACTTTTAAAAATTACCGGGTTTTAAAGACACAGCTAAAATCACATTTCTATGGTTACAGAATATTCTACTTAAATTGAACAAGGGATGTCTAGATTTTCCTTATGTCAGTATCATTGTATCAGTTATTAGCTACAATTTGGTAAGGGGTAGGGATGTATTTTACAATGAAACCTGACATCAGTTGAATGGATGTCGTCTGAATTTTTTTTTTTTTTTTTTTTTTAAATTGTTAACGGTAAAAAAATTTCAACGTCATTTTTTAAATTTAAAGATTTTCGGGTTTTTTTTTTTGTTTTTTTCCTAATACTTTTTATTTAACTACGATTTGAAATATTCTCCTTTTTAATTTTTATTTTACTATATTCTTTTTAAGAACAGTTAAATGTATTTGAATCCATTATATTATGTAGGATTATTTTAACATCAAATTTAAGTATGTATATGAGGTTACATTTTTTTTTTTTTTTTTTTAATTTATGACTATGACGGCAAAAATGGTTACTTAATTTCACTGATTTAGTAAACTTTTATTTTATATATAAACCTAGTATTATAATGTTTCTCATGTAAGTACTAAGGACATGGGTCATTCAAAAGCTTACATCTTATGGCATTTCATATTAATTTTATTTTACTATAGGTCTTTTTTTTGGATTCTTTTTAGTGCGTGTAGTATTATTTAAAAGAAATTTAGGTTAGAGTTCATTCAATTTAACTACAATTTTAATTACAATTTCAAAATTACAACTTTAAAATTTTAAAATATTTTCATTGTTTAGTTTTAATAGACTATATTTCTTTATAACAGAAGGAAAATTACTCATAGTAAGTAAAATTATTTTTCCATATCAAAGTATATATGTAAATTACAATTTTTTTTTTTTTTTTAAACTTTTAAATTTAAATATTATTTAAGTAATATTAATGGCACTTACTACAAAACTAGCTAAGTCATTTCTCAGATTTAGTAAACTTTATTTATTAATTAATTTATTTATTTATTTCAAATATATGTAACCTAAGTAATAAAGTTTCATATGTATGTATAAAGAACAGGTTAGAATTCATTTTATTCAACTACAATTTTAATTACAATTTTAAAATTACAACTTTAAAATTTTAAAATATTTTCATTGTTAGTTTTAATAGACTATATTACTTTATAACAGAAGGATAATTACTCATAGTAAGTAAAATTATTTTTCCATATCAAAGTATATGTAAATTACAATTTTTAAACTTTTATATTTAGATGTTAAAATAATCCTACATAATATAATGGATTCTAATACATTTAACTGTTCTTAAAAAGAATATAGTAAAATAAAAATTAAAAAGTAGAATATTTCAAATCGTAGTTAAATAAAAAGTATTAGGAAAAAAAAAAAAAAAACCGATAATCTTTAAATTTAAAAAATGACGTTGAAATTTTTTTACCGTTAACAATTTAAAAAAAAAAAAAAAATTCAGATGACATCCATTCAACTGATGTCAGGTTTCATTGTAAAATACATCCCTACCCCTTACCAAATTGTAGCTAATAACTGATACAATGATACTGACATAAGGAAAATCTAGACATCCCTTGTTCAATTTAAGTAGAATATTCTGTAACCATGGAAACGTGATTTTAGCTGTGTCTTTAAAACCCGTAATTTTAAAAGTTACTCCAAAATTCGCTTGAAGATGAAATGGAACTAATGCTTTTAATTTAATTGCAAAATTAAATTCAGGGTTTTTAGCTTCTATTTTTGAAACATGGTTGGAACTGTGTAGCGAAAAAAACATATTTTTTATCAATTAATTTATAATATATATATATATATATATATATATATATATATATATATATATATATATATATATATTTGTGTATATTTAGGCAGCAATTTTCCATTAATGAATATTTCATTAAATAATATAGATATAGCTTACATAAGCCATTATCAAAGATGAAAATTACATTTCAATATATCGAACAATACAATAATGATACTCTGTTTTTGTTGCATGAAAAATTTCAAAGCATTTAAAACAATATGCCTGGCCGCGTACACAATTCTGGAAAATCCTTGTTGGAAGCACAACTATACTTAAACATGAAAACAATAAACAAAAACTAAAAATTCTTGAAGCTATATAAATAAAACTGTTGAAACCTAACCTGAACAAAATAAACTATGAAATCTCCACAAATATTCTTAAATGCCTATAATTGATAACAGATGCCATTGGTTTATACCAACGGATTCCCATACTTAATACTTCTCGTTTTCACTCTCGCGTGGTCATGTGTCTCGTATATACTAGTTAGTCGTTGCTTTTTTTGACAAAAACAGACTATCATTATTGTTCCGTGTATTGGTTGATATATTGAAAAGTAGTTTTCATCTTTGATAATGGCTTATGTCAGCCGAAAGCTTAGATTGGATTTAAACATGTATCAATATGGTGATTTCCTTCCGTCCTTCAATGACAATGTTATTAAGCTTATCAGACAATATCAAAGGAACTTACTTAAAATAAATAGACAAAACTTATCTATATTATTTAATGAAACTTGCATCAATATGTGTGTGTGTGTGTGTGTGTGTGTGTGTGTGTGTGTGTGTCTGCGCGCGCGCGAACTATCCCGCTGTTGATTTCGACTTATGAGAGACGGCCAGTTCAGTTTAGAAATAAACCGCTACACTTCTATTGCCGGTTATGTGTTCATAATGGAGAAAGCCTATGTGAAATCAGCTACACATAAGAACTGGTTCAAAGAGAAATGATACACAGTGCGTCAAGAAATCTCCAAGCACAACCTCCTCGAAGTTTTTCTTCTAAACTGACTTGCTAAGTAGCTGGAAGTTAGTTTCATGCTTTTTTCCAATGGTGTTCGGGAACGCAGTAGGATCGACCGTAATTTGGTTCGGCGTTAATATCTTCCGTGCCGATAGACTTTACACAATCCGCACACAGATACACACACGCACAAACTCGTACTCACACACGGAGTATTCCTTCGCTTGACACAGTTTTCATTGGCACGCTTTTGATTTAACATTTATTATTTATTAATTGCAATTTCTTTTTACTTAACATGAAGACATACAATCAAGACGGAAAATGTCGAATTTAGCACGTATTCCGTTTCCATACCAACAACAGTTGGCAGACAATGTCTTACAGCTGAAGACACGTGTCACGGTCTCACAGAATTATTAAGTAAAAGTAAAAGAAAGGGGGTTTATTTTCCTTCTTCAACAACGTATACAATTTATTTACCTTTTTTTTTGACAACACGCATAAAAATGTAATGATAAATGTATGAAGAAAGAAAAATTTTCCCCAAAGTGAAATAACTTTGCTTCAGTTCTCAAAACGCTTTTACATTTGTGAAGTGTTAACGTGTCAGAATCCGCATATGAATGTAGTGATCGTTAAACTACTAATCGAAAACAGTTTGAAAAGAAGAAGAAGCGCATCCTGGTGATGTTAAATAAAAATTTCGCAAATATTTTAAAGGCCCAGAATTCATTTTCAATGATTACGTTCTTTGAAGAATTCTGCAGACATCAACTGAATGGTGTGACCACCACGTTAGCCGACATGAGCCCAAATGAACATTTATGGGCCATGGTAGAAGGATTAGCACACAAGATTCTGGAATCGATGCCACGTCAGGTTGCTGCAATTCATTGAGCAATATATATATATATATATATATATATATATATATATATATATATATATGAAAGTGGACATTGACGTCAATACTCAGAGGCAACAGGTTGTTTCATACTAGACACAATCATCAGGTCACATCGGATGTCGCCTGATGATTGCGTCTAGCATGAAACAGCCTGTCGCCTCTGAGTGTCGACGTCAATGTCCACTTTTATATTTACACTTTATGATATTCAGCACTAATAAATATATAGAACACCTTAAAACTATATTTCTTCATATATATATATATATATATATATATATATATCGAGAGAGAGAGAGAGAGAGAGAGATAGGGACAGAGAGAGACAGTGTGCCATGTATAAATTGTCATCATTTCATATTTTAATTTCGCGCATGCATGTTTGTTTGTGAATATGTCGAATGCACATTATAGTAGGGTCAGTTGGGCACCATCTGTGAGAAAGAGAACACCATGACGAAATTCACACCGCCAGAAATTGAAAACCGCATGCTGTACTTCTTGGCATTCGTGCCTGAAGCTCCAATACATTCATTTCAGAGTATTTGGGTGTCAATCTAAGGAGAGAGCAGAGGATTCGGAAAGATTTGCATGTGATTACGAAGTTACGGCGGCTCGGAAAACTCATTCTGACCTTTCTGCTAAGTAAAGAAATCCCGAATTTTTTGGCGACACGAATGCCTACATTACATGCACAAGCAGAAAAAGACAGTCGTTTCTATCAGACAATTTCTGCAACCATATCACCCTTTACATCTGGCCACCTAACTCCCCCGACTGCAAACCCTTCTATTATCTGTGGGGTGCAGTTAAGCGACAGACCAACGAAACTCCTAACACCAAAAATGAACTGAAAACAAGGTTTATTGCATCATTCGCCAACTTAAACAAGGGGACGGCTCACAAGAGATGCAGGAGATTACCAAGTCGTCTGGAGGCTGTGGTTGAAGAGGATATGATAAATTTACTCTTTAGTATTTCATGATATTTTGTGCAATTTTGGTAAATAAATCTGTTAAAATGAGACGTCAGTGTTATTTTAATTTTGCGTAATTTAGACGATAATTTATCCATGGCACCCTGTGTGTGTGCATATATATATATATATATATATATATATATATATATATATATATATATGATTTTTGGTCTCTCGCTCAACTCCGAGATTTTGCAAACTTCGCCAATAAGAAAACTGGCTATTGCTTTGCTTTGGGACCTAGAAGTGTTAAGGAAAAAAATAACGGGAATTATCGTAAAATGCAGGAATACCTGCAAATGCTTCCTAGTATACGATCAAGGATGCAAGTATGGAAACTATGAAGGGAACATTTGAAGCACCCATTTAGATGTATTCTTTTGTGATAGTGTATGGGGAAAATTGTTCTGCAAATTCTCAACCGTTCAAATAGTTGATTCAATGTGTTTGATTCGGGGGAAAATAAATTAATCTAGCTGGCAGTGCCTGAGGTAAGTCATTGCGAAACTTACGACGCCTACATGTTTGTAATACTGATTTGATATATATATTATAATCATCTCACCCCAAGCAAAGCGGTAATATCACTATAGTACACAGTTGGGTTACAGAGAGCAAGTTGGGAGAAAATGTATGGGGGGGGTGAGCAAAGGATAAAAGAGGAACGGGATTCAAGAAAATAGAAGTTAGTGATTGACGTTGCATTTAAATTTTTGAAGACTATCGTTTTCAAGGGAGCAAGTACCCAGAAAGGAGCTCCACAGGCTGGAAGTGGCGGTTACATTTAACTATTTCATCAGTAAAAGTGTGGGACCAACATGCCAATCTAATAGCCTGCTTAAATTCATGTTGTCGGGGCACCATGGAAAAATCTCGTCAGAGTAGGTGCTATGAAAATATTTGTAGAAAGGACAGGGAGAAATCACGTCACGTCATTGAGAAAGTGACTGAAAATCAGGATGTTAAGTCAGAATCGATTGCTTTGGATTTTGTTAAGAACCTCGAGATGAATATCAGGACAAGTAGACCAGATATGGCAACAGTATTCAATTCACGGGTGAATGGTAGATTTGAAAATGTGCAAGATGGATTTTGACGTGAAAAATTTCTGGCACAACATGGTGATGTCCTAGTACTAGATGCAGCTATAGACTCAATGTAGTCGTTCAAGTCAGTTGAAAATGAAGACGCAGTGTGTCGCTCTCCAAGAGTCTAGCATCAGCCATGCTGATGCCGGACAGAAAAATTTCTTTATGGGAGTTAAATGAGAGCAGTTTCGTTTTGGAGGCATTAAAATTTATAAGCCATCTCCTGACCCAGTTAACCACTGATTGGAGGTCCTTCTCAAGAGTAGCGGCCGGGTTAACTTTGTCAGCTCTGTCGGATTTGCTATTGAGACAGGAGTAAATGGTAGTGTCATCAACATAAATGCCTATTTGGGAACTGATGTCACAGGGAGATCATTGATGAAGAACAGAAATAGTGTAGGACCCAGGAGAGAGCCTTAGAGGACACTAGCGTTCGTGTGAAAGGATCTGAAAGCGAGCCCTTTCAAAAGGATCTAAGGACTTGATATCTACGATTGGATTAAATCAAACAATCGTCCTGTAATATCGTAGCCCTGGAGCTTACGTAGAAAGCCAGTATGCCAAAACCTATCTAATGCCTTGGTGATATCTAGAGATACAGTTCGAGCTTCGCTGCTATTAGCAAGAGCTTGCTATACATATTCAGTGATGGCCGTTTACACATCAGCGGTAGATCTGGCAAAACGGAAGCCATATTGATTGTCAGAGTGTTGTTTATGAGATTTAAGATGCTTAACCACGTCAGCATTAATTAAAAACTCGAATACTTTTTCGAAAAGCGGTAGGAAACTAATACGGCGATAGTTAGAGGGATCAGAATGTTCCCCAGAATTATTAAAAATTGAAACTACAGCTGGGATACCGTCACCTCCGCTTGAATTATGGGAGTCTAATTTAGAAATGATGCTTGAGCAGTGACTTGGTTATGCATATATTACTCAGTAGCACCTCTGTTCTAGTGGGGCAAATCAACTGTGGATACTCCAAGTAAGTTGAGTGTTGATTTGGAAGAGAATTTTGGAACAAAGAATTCAAACTTATCCGCTACAGATATCAGCACTTCAAGTTGATTTAACAGAGGAAGGATTGAGAATTTGCGATTGTTGAGCACACAATAGCATAGCCGCCAATAATCTCTAGAAAAGAATTTGCGAGTTGTTATACGTCGTTTCTTTCTATCAGCAAACAGTAACTTCGAAAACACGCTTGTACTAATTACGAGCAGAGACAAAGAGATGCATGTTGCAATCAAACGCCTCGCTCTGGTACAGCCGGAAAAAGTGATTCCTGTGGGCTATAGCGTCTGAGCATGCAGGTGAGAACCACAGAGATGAAAGCGTTTTTAAATTTACATTTCCTCGCTGGAATGAAATCTTTGTTGCCAGGAGGAGACCTCAGTGGCTCATTTTTGAACAGGATGTTTAAAAACTTAATTTCAAGGGATGTCACGCAGGAAATCATGTAACAAAAGATTAGTCATTGCTGAAAGAACCAAGTTTTTAGAGACAAGACAAGCACCCAATGAGCCAAGTATTGTGAATTTGAAAAATTGGGAGCTCGGGAAATAGAAGATGAATTAAACCTTCTCAGAATAATTGAAGGTTTGCAAGACCAAAATCACAAACGAAAAATACTAGAATATCTACAGAGTAGTAGCATTATGAGTTTAGAAGCTAGCGTCGAATTTTAACAACAATTAGAGTTGATTAGAGAATTTAATCAACCAAAAGAAGAATTCCAAACGTACAGGACGAGCATGACCAAGTCTATAATTAAATGTAGATATTGGGGGGGATCAGCAGAGAGACACGTACAAATGTCCAGCAGTAGGAAAAATAATTAAATGTAGATATTGTGGGGAAAACCAGCAGAGAGACACGTACAAATGTCCAGCAGTAGGAAAATAATTAAATGTAGATATTGTGGGGAAAATCAGCAGAGAGACACGTACAAATGTCCAGCAGTAGGAAAATAATTAAATGTAGATATTGTGGGGAAAAACCAGCAGAGAGACACGTACAAATGTCCAGCAGTAGGAAAATAATTAAATGTAGATATTTGGGGGGAATCAGCAGAGAGACACGTACAAATGTCCAGCAGTAGGAAAATAATTAAATGTAGATATTGTGGGGGAAAATCAGCAGAGAGACACGTACAAATATCCAGCAGTAGGAAAATAATTAAATGTAGATATTGGGGGGGGGGAACCAGCAGAGAGACACGTACAAATGTCCAGCAGTAGGAAAAATATGCTCAAAAAAACATCATTTTCAGAACGTATGCAAATACGAAAAGAAAATAGAAAAAGTACAAAAGGTACAAACCCACTCCGAAGAAGAAACTGAAATATTTACCCAATGAAGTAGAGTAATAAGGATAAATGGCCAAATATTTAACATGCAATTAGATAGAGCAAGACTAATCAATTCCATGAAAGCAGAAGAAAATGAAATAGGATTATTAAAAGGCTATAATGCAAGCATTCAACTAAAAGAAAATTATCACGCAAATTATATAGTCAAGAAAAGTTTCAATTCATATCCTAGCTTTGGTAGTAGCCAAATTAAACAAAATGTTACAACAAAGCATACCAGAAAGAGTAACTCAAGGTGGTAGCAATTGGTCATCACCAATAGTAGCGTTAAAGAAACTTGACAGAGATTTAAGGACTTGTGGTGATTACAAGATGGAGGGGTAAATCATCAGATATGTTCAGACTCTTTTCCTTTATCAAATATCGAAACTGCGAGCAAAAAATGGAACACTTTACAAAAATTGATCTCAAGGCATCATACAACCAAATGGAAATTGATGAGAAATTCAAGGAAATCACCACGATATACACCCCTATAGGCTTACGAAGATGGACTCGTCTACCGTTTGGGGTAAAGACTTCGAGCCATATTTTTCAGAAAGCAATTGAAAGAGTCTTATTAGGAAAATAAAAAATATAATAATAAACAGTGTAACCCGTTATAAGAGACCCGGATATAAGAGAAACCCGGATATAAGAGAGATTTTCTCTGGTCCCAAATTAGAGATTGTGTTAATGTATATAAAATACACCAAACCCGGATATAAGAGAAACCCGGATATAAGAGAAACCCGGATATAAGAGACTTCTTCTCCTGTCCCGACAACTCTCTTACATCCGGGTTACACTGTACCAGGACGATAGAGTTATGAGGGCAAGAACTAAAAAAGAATTAAAATATAAAACAGAGCAAATTTTAGTGAGATTAAAAAAGGCAGGCATGACTGTAAACAAAGACAAATGTAATTTTGACTGTAAGAAGATATCATATTTAGGATATCAAATATCAAAAGAAGGTATATCACTCGACAATAGATTAACAAAGAAAATAACAGAAATAGCTGCTCCAACAAATAAAAAAGAATTAGAATCCTTTTGGGGGCTGATAATTTTTTATAGTAAATAGATACCAAGATACAGTGACATAATAGAGCCATTTGCAAAATTACGCAAAAATAATGAATTTAACTGAACACAAAAGCTTTTGAAACATTAAAGAAAATACTGAGGAACAAACCAATAATAAAAGTTTTTGATCCACAAAAAGAAATAACGCTAACCACAGACGCGAGTGAAAAGGCGATTGCTGTTCAAGAAGAACACCCAATGATGTACATATAAAGAAGGTTAATGTCATCAGAAACTATCTACTCGAATATTGAAAAAAAGCACTAGCGATTGTATGGAGCATGGAAAGGGCACGAAACTTTTTGATAGGAAAAAAATTCTTATTAAAATCGGACCACAAATCATTAGAATACATATTTAAACCGAAAAAAGAATTAAAAATTATGGCATTCGATTTTGACATAGTATACATAAAAGGGAACACTATCCCTCACGTAGACGCTCTATCAAGATTCCAGTTCAAGAATGAAACAAAAGAAAAACAGAAAAATGAAGATAAAATAATACACTTGTTAGAAACGGAAGTTCTTCCTCTAAATAGACTCAAAATAGAAACAAAGCAAGACCCAGTATTAAGCAAAACAGTAGATGGAATAAAAAATGATATATGGAGCAATTGTTCGATGGCAGAGCGACCCTTTAAGGAAACGAAGCACAAACTAACCATAGAAGATGGCATAATATGCAATGGGGACATAATAGTAGTTCTACAAATACTGAGAAGGGATATATTAAAAGGAGTGCATGATGATGTGCATTGTGATGTAACAGCAACGCAAACAAGACTAAAGTTACAAGCCTGGTGGCCAGGATATTCAAATGATGTAGAGGAATACATTAAGAGATGCGCAAAATGTCCGGAAATAAAAAACTTCAAGCAAGCAAAAATTCACTCAAGGCCCAATGAAACAGAGCCATGGGTTAGGATCGCGCACATATCAAAGATAAGGGATTGTTCTTTGTATTAGTGGACTCATATTCAGGATGGCCAGTGGTTGTCAGAGTAAAAGACAGAAAAGCCACCACAATAAAGCAAGTACTAAGAACTATATTCTCAAGGAATGGAGTACCCCAGACAATAATTACCGACAATGCACCCAAATTTTGCGATGAGAACATGTACATGGTTAAAATACATTGGATGCATCCCATAAAAGATGCCACCATATCATCCACAATCTAATGGCATTGTGGAAAGAATGGTACAAACAGTAAAAATGGCATTAAAATGAAAGCATAGAAGCCTATCTACCAAAACTGCTCTTCAGTTGGAGATGCGGGAAGAAAACCCAGCCCTTCGGCATTAATGGGACGACAAATCAGACCCCATAACTCTGTCCTTTGCAACGAAATAAAATACATAATATAGAAAGAATAATGAGGCTGATCCAGAAGAATCAAATTTCCTGATACAAAAAGGACACAACACAGCAATACTTGAGACAAAAGGGGCAACATATACTGGTACATGCAATCAGTTCAGAAGCAGAAACGAACTGGATGACGTAGAAATGGAAGATCAAGAACAAGAAGAGAGTGAAAGTTACAAAATGTGGAACAGAGCAGGAAATGAAAGAAAGTGAGAATGAAAAGACAGATGAGTATGAAGAAGAAAATGAAGAGAGACCGAGATCACCATTAAAGAGAAAACGAGAAAGGACAACATAATACGAAAATAATCAGGAATAGTAAAAGAAAAAACAAGGGTATACAACCTCTCCAATTCTGGGAGGTGTAGTATCGTATACAAATTAGATAGACAAATATAAATAGAGAATAACTGGCGAACATAAGGGCTATGCCTAGCAAAACCGTTTGCTATTCAAGACACGGAGAACTGTACCACGACTGTTACTACGCAAAGAGATATGCAAAGCAAAACAAGGAAAACCAGATATATAGGAAAATAGCAGATATCCTGAATATACCATTTACTCCTATTAGTTCTGTTATTGCTAAATATAAAAAAGTGAAAACTGTTGATAAAAAATCGAGATCTGGCTCACCACTCAAGATTTCTCCTAAATCAATGGGACGAATTCAGCACAAAATTCAAAAAATGACTACTCGGAGAGAAATACAGGAAGAATTAAAAGCATCAGGTATTATTGTTACGAAGCGAACAATAAGTAATTAACTTCATCGAAGTTCTCCAAGAAAAACTCCACTACTATTGAAGAAACATAGGGATGCTCGGTTAAAATTTGTTTGTGAACATAAGAATAGACCTGAATCATTTCGGGAAAGTATTTTATGAAAAGATGAAGCAAAAATTAAATATATAAGAAAACTCCAGCTGAATGAGAAAATGATATATATCTGAAATGTTAGATCGGCAAATCTTCTTTATAGTCGGTTAAAGCACGTCGTATCTAACGACGGTTTCCCCTCTGCCCAAGAGTAGAATCCTCACGGATTTCTCGAATATTCAGGCCGATAGACGAAAATGAATAAATATACTGTTTAATAAATAAACGGAGTGTCTACTCAAATTTGTATCCACTAAAATTCTGGGCGTAATTCAAGGACTCACATTTGGAGAAAAGATAGTACAACCTTTGCACCGAAGAACAGTATCCCAACGGTGAAATTTGGTGGTGGCAATATCATGGTTTGGGTATGTTTTTCTGCTAATGGTACGAGTAATTTAGAGATGATAGATAGTAGAATGAATTCAAAAATATACCAAGATGATTTTGACTCTAATTTGTTTGAGCCAGTAGTAAAGACTGAACTTGCAAAAGAATGGGTTTTGTAACAAGATAATGACACTAAACATTCAGTTTAGTTCAGTTCACGAAAAATGGCTTATTGTAAACAAAGTCAGTATACTCGAATGGTCATCACAGTCTCAATATCCAATAGAGAATTTGTGGCGTTTATTCAAAATTCAAGTTAATAAAAGAGCTTCGAAAAATATCCTAGGCCTAAAGAGAATATGCAAAAAAGAATGGAGTAAAATATCAACGGAAACTTGCAAATCATTGTTTAAAAGCTCCAGAAAGAGACTGATTCTGTTGAATTGAATAAGGGACTTACTACAAAGTATTAAATAGGTATGCTGTACGAAGATGTTTTAATTTCACATAATTTCATTAATATAACAAATTGATTTTTAACTTTTTTTTTCTTTTTTCTTTTTGCATATTGCAGTATTATGCCATGGTATACAAATATGGTATGGATTACGAAATCTATGTTAAAAAAAATTCATGATGTACAAATATTTCTTTTCCCTCTCCCGCTATATATATATATATATATATATATATATATATATATATGTAGAAATGTAAATCGGTAAAAATAAATGGAATTCCGAATTTTGGCAATTCTCAACAGCAAACACCATTCTGTCTCTGCTATTATACTTGGTTCCTAACACAATTCTGCCTGAGTTAATATACCCTACCCTCTGCCTGTTTCCAATGTTGGTATCACCAAGCCTTTCTTGATCTGATATTCATTCAAAACAACCGCTAGTCGAGATTCTCCAGTCAATGGTATCGTTGAAATGAACACTTTTATTTTTTGTAATTTTCTTGTATTTAACTTGTTCTTTGCTGTCTGATATTTTATTTTATTTTAATCATTTTTCTATGTCTAATGGATGTCAGTTATCAGTTATCTCATGTTAATTCACCTCTCCAAGTTCTCCACTGCCTTAACCAGGTATTGAACTCACAACTCTTTGGGTCCTGTCACTGGATCTAACCAACGCCTTTATTTAATTTCTGGGACTTATAAAATTAATGTCTTCAGCAACCATTTCTGCCAGTGCTCATATTGCAGTTTTTGCTGCTATCATTGCATTTTTACCAGAGCTCATATTGCAACTTTCGTTGTTATCATTGTTTTTTTTCTGGCACACCTTATTACTGGTTCCCATATTGTATTCACTTCTATGCTTGGTAGGATCAGGGGATTTTTGTGGCCTAGCATATGTGCTGATTCCTTGTTTACAAATTTTCCAATGATGTTCTTTGTCTATGTTTTCAACCTGATCCCACAGAGGGCGGTGATCCCCCTTTTCTGTCTACATGTGGTCAGCCACGCCTGATTTTTCCACTTCCCCTCGTTTTACAGAATTTTGGTGTTCTTAAGGGGGCGGCCTGGCTCCTCTTTATATTTCTTTCCGTGTGATGATACTACAATTTATTCCTGTCTCAATATCAAATCTGTCAAGGCTGATGAAATTAACCTGTCTGCTACTCTTGAAAACGACCTCCAATCAGTGGTTAACTGGGACATATGACTTGTAAATTTGAATGTCTCCAAAACAGAATTGTTCTCATTTAATCACCATAGAGATGTTTTATGTTTTATTTGCAGAAAGAAAATCAGGAAAACGAAAAAGTACGAAACGTGTTCTGGTAATCACTGGGAAGGAAGGCTTAATCGTTTGTGTTAAATTCAACAAAAAATAAAGACAATATTTAAAAACTTTTCTATTCTCCGGCCATCAACAGGTGTATATTAGGAAATCTATTTTTCATGGGAAAACAAAGTAACCGAAATGTTTTATTAAAACATCAAATCTCTAAAGAGAGGCTCTAACTGTATTTTACCCTAAATCCATCATAAAAATACAGTATATGGAATTAGTAAATACTAAACTCTTCAAATACCTCGGCGTATGAAACAAATTAAGTATAGGGAAAAAAGAAATTGAACATAGCATAGTCTGTGCCTGTTGTAGTTACGCCCAAATTGCTACGAAACCAAAACATTAACCTAAAAACTCGAGTCATGTTCTTAAATCACCTTATCAGCTGGAAACTTTCATATGGACGTCATGCATGGCACCAAAGCTGTCTCAGGAATATCTAAACTGTCAGATGTATACAACCGCTTCCTAAGATCAATGTTGAAAAAAGGCTTTTAGTGAGTAAAGTCTGAGAGTTTTGGAACCTTGTGGACTGGCGCTACAGAATCACAAGCAAAGAAATGTACCAAATAACAGAAACTACACCACTTGTGGACTATCAACAGTAGCAACAACTAAAATGGGTAGCACCTGTAACATGAAGAGAAAATAATGACATAATCAACATGTTAATATTCGACACAACCTCAAATACACATCAATACTGGAAAGAGCGATAAAAGCTACTTGACTTGAAAAACCTGTTTTCCTAAAAAAAAAAAAAAAGTTTTCAAGAGAAAGATTTTATAGATTTCAACCAAAAACAGCACTGGCTGCTCGGTCAGTAAATGTTAAATAGTTCCTTGTAGAGAAACAGCTAATATTACCACTACCGTTATCATTTCGAATGTTATTGACTCTCCAAAAGTTATGGACAATAAAGGCAGTATTTCTGATTTACTCTCAACAAGGTTTCCTTATATTTAAATGAATCTTTCAGACTAACATACATACCTTACTTGTATATTTTCATAGGGATTCAGTACTCCAAGGAAAATAAGTGATAAAACCAAACTAAGTCGAGGTTTCTAATCTGAAAGAATTCGTTTACAATAATGATGATAACTGAAGAAAAGTAAAACCAGTGTTTCTCGATCTTTTTTTGCCCTTGTGTAACCCTTGGAATAATGTTTATGTCTCAGGAAACTCCTGCATAAATAATTATTATATATCATTATTAATATCCATCTTTTTATATATCGTAGTAGGTAAGCATAATATATCGACACCGGGCATGCAACCCAAGTGAGTCACTCAATGATACACGAATCCGCTATGTACAGGTCCTGTCCACTAACCAGTAAAGGCGGTTTCATAATCATAGGGAATGTATTTAGCGATATCTATATGCACCGCTAAATACATTCCCTATGATTATTATAATTTAAAATAATATAAGAGGTTGAAGCCTTTATTATAATAATCAAGGATTTTACAACAATATGCTGTACGCGTATAGTAAAATTACGAATATAAAATTAAACAAAAATTACTTAAAATTCCATTAATTCCTAGTGACCTAGTGAACATTAAGGTTGCGTAGAACACCGGTTGAGAAACACTGCTGTAGACTATAGGAAATACTTTGAAATCTTCAAAAACTCATTTTCATTTAAGTTTATATAAATAAATAACACTAACGAATTAATAATTTATACGAAAAATAGTATGCATGAAAATTAGAAATGTAGCAATCCGATGAGAATCGAACGCGGTAAAAGAATAGGTAGCCCGGCAAGTCGAACAGATGTTCTTAGAAAAGGAGTGCTTAATAAATTATTTATTGGTAAATGACATAAATTCAAAAAACTAAAGTAGAACTAATCCACAGGTACGTATTTTATAGATTAACCCTAGGAATTCTAAAACTGCAGAAATTAATGACAGCGTAAATTGAAATAGACATTCATGTATGAATAAAAAAAAATGAAATAATCTGCGTGTGTATATGTGCGTTGGGGTGTATGCGCCCGTCTATGTTTGTCTGCAATCATGTATAGATGTGCATATTTGCAGAGAGTTTGAGACAGGTGGGAATATGTGTATCGCGTTTATTACACATATCTCTGAAGAGGCAGTGCGACTTTCTATTAAATGCAGGAACAGCGGCCGCGCGGAGAGGCTGCAGTGTCCCCTGGGGTGGGGGTGGAGGGTTGCAGTCGCTGTCAACGAAGCATTCTTTTTCGTCAGTCTATTCTGTTTCTTTTTCTTGATAATATGGGCTGTCTATCTATCTATCTATCTATCTATCTATCTATCTATCTATCTATCTATCTGTTTGCCCATTTCTTTCTGTTTATATCTATCTGTGTGAATATATATATATATATATATATATATATATATCGTCCTATCTATCTATCTATCTATTTATCTAACCACGCCTGTTCATCACAATCTGTTTATGTCTATAGATCTGTCTATTTCAGTATTTCAGTATGTTTACATCTAGCTAACTATTCGAATCTGTCGCTCTTTTTCTCTCTTCTTAGATAGTAAACAATTCATATATATTTAATTGTACTACCATATAGCTTTTTCTAGGCTTTCTGCTTCAATACATCGTTGTATACATATCTAGTACAGTCTGTGATATTAAGTCTTTTATAGGTATATGATATTCTCTTTCTATACCATTAATCTTTATATATATATATATATATATATATATATATATATATATATATATCATATAGTGCGAAAAACAGACTAAAAGCAGTGCTCTATGTAATAAAACACAGCTGTTAAGTATATAACAATAAATATATGTATTTATTAATATATTATTATTATTAATAATAATAATAATAATAATAAATATACGTTTTCTTAACTGGTAGCACAACTCATGCAGTTTCAGGTTGATGCATAACGCAATCGCCAGGTGCTGACTGAAAAGTGTCAGCACTATATATATATATATATATATATATATATATATAATGAAAAATTGATTACAGTTACACTCTTTTCCTATTTTATTCCGATTAACTCTTTCACTCTTTAACATTGTCTTCTTTTTTTACGCTCAATTTCTTTCTCTCTTTTTCTCACTCTCTTTCCTTTTTATATTTATCTCTCTCTCCCTCACTTTCTATCTTTGTTTACTTCACACTCTTTCTCTCTCACACACACATACGCACACACAAACACTCCCCACATACTCCTTTTATTGAAATTGTAAATACCCATGTGAAAGGTATTAATCCATTTCTACCCTCCCCTCCCTCGCCTGCTATAGGTAAATAACAGGTGAGACTATAATTTTGGCTAGAAACCAGTCTAGGAGAAGGAAAATTCTGAATTTAAACCAGTCTGGAGATGGTTGGACCTCGTCAGGCTATCTTACCCAAGACGCACCACCGCGGCTATGTGGTGTCCCTGCGAAACTAATCGGTCACGGAACTCGTGATTGTAATCGTAAAATAGAAAAACGTTTAAAATACCGGTTGTAAAGTGAAGATTGTGGTAAAAGAAAGAATAAATCATTATTTTCTTTTGTTCTTCTTGTTAGCAGTGATAATAACGAGGGAGAAAGAGGAGGTTAGATAGATAGATGAATAGATAGATAAACAGAAATACTTTTTAATAACTATATCGCTACAATCAATATATAAAATATATCCACCAATAACAACAGCGTTCGTCAGCATATAAAAGAGAAATCCCTGTGTATGTGTGGGCGTTTTATATATCATGAACATGTGCGTTTATGTTTTACGATTAAAGTAAATTTTATTGTTAAAATGCTTTTGTTATATAATTTCCCTTATGATTAAATATGAAAATAGGAACAAATATATATATATATATATATATATATATATATATATATATATATATATATATATATAGAGAGAGAGAGAGAGAGAGAGAGAGCTACACGGCCTAACATTTTTACCAGAATTTTGATATGAAATTGTCACTATATAATTTTCGACCTTTTGATCAAATTTTGATTTGAGTGCATTGGTAAATGTAAAAATATGTATGTAAAATAAATTATTCCTTTTTTCCTATTTAGTCGAAGATATATATATATATACCTACGTATGGGTTATGTAATTGCGTCTTTTCTACCGGCGCCACTGAACCGTGTTCAACCCTAGTTAAAAGTCATCATTTCTATGATATGCAGGTTTTTTTCACCTGGATGATTGATGCAATACAAACTTCCTCTTATGTATTTGGCCCTATGTTGAATTAAGATAAGATTAGTAAATGTATCTCCGTAGCTAGCTGCTGTACATGATTGTTAATATGTTGTGTGTGTGTGTGCGAGATTTTAACTGGGTCAGTTGACTGAGTACACTACACCGGACTGTTAAATTATATATATATATATATATATATATATATATATATATATATATATATATATATATATATATATATATATATATTTTTCTGTTAGTTGGTAGAAACGGTCAATGAATCTCTCTGGCTTTATCAATCAAGGTTTTTTACTCCATTAAAACACGTTGTTTATTTTTAGTAGATAATTTTGGATATGAATGCGTATATACATGAAATACATACAGAAAGTTTTAACGGTGTGGTCATATCAAAACGCATAGATGATGCCAATATACATATTATTTTTACATTTGTTTTCATTTATTCACTTCTGAGGGTGACGAATTTGGTGCCGGCGTATGTGTGACTATGTAGAACTCTATCTACGATTTAAATGACGAATACGGTTATTGAAAATATATCTTAGTCTTAACTTAGACTGACACAAGGCAGCAATAATAGAATAGCCAGTGAACATCAAAAGCATTTGTAGCCATCACACTACGGCAGGCATTTAGGTTTTTATTCAGTTTCTCAGAAAGCTAATTTATTGAGGAATCTTCTGAGCAGACACTGGTATAGAGGACGACTTTGTTAACCGATGTTTTACGGTATACCTCCCCACTATCGTTTATTATAGTTTTTACTCATGTGGCAATGAATGCATGCTGATGTATTTATTTTGCAAACGTGTTCATATTTGTTTGCATTCATTTTCCTTTTTGTGTATATGTGTATATATATATATATATATAGAGAGAGAGAGAGAGAGAGAGATAGAGGAAGAGAGAGAGAGGATGAGAGATAGAGATAAAGACAGAGAGAGATCTGGGTGATGCACAATTATAATTGAGTTCTCGTATGACTGAACGTGTAAACTCAAAATAATCGAGGTATGGTTTGTGTCTTGTTAAATTATTGAGTCTACGTCAAGTGGAACACCTGCGAATATATACACTCATGTTTCGTACTGAGTGTGTAAGGCGGATGTGTGTGTGTGTTGGTAAACATGGTTTTCTATTCATCAATGCGTTTGCGTGTGATTGCAGGCGAACATGTTTCTGTGTTCGTGATTTATTAGAAATAGTTACTTTTAAGTATTACTTTGATACAGGTGTGGCTGCATATGTGTGTCTATGAGTGTGCCTGTACGTGTGTGTGTGCGTGAGCGGGTGAGATAAAATGCTGCATATTTCATCAGTAACCTGCTTCTGTGTCGCATATGGAATTCTCCATGGGGACAAGCGGGGTGGAGCAAAGAGAAAGAGGGAGGGAGGCAGATTGGAAATTTTAGAGACAAGAGAATGAAAGCGACAAAACAAAAAAAGAATGGAATGTTGAATGCGTTCAACTCGACGAAACCTGATGTTAGAGAGACAAGAGGCTATCTTGATGGTCATGGCTGGGGCTGTTGATGTAGTTGTGTTTAAAAGGGAAAGCGACGAGAAAGAAAAGGGTCGACGATTTAAAAGAACAAAAAGGATGATTATTATTATTATTTTTATTATTATTATTATTATTATATAAAGTATGAGAAAAAAGCGAATCAGTTAAAGAATTTTTAAGAAGTAAAACTAGAAAAAAGGGATATTTTATGATAAAATATCAAAAAATAAGAAAGGGTGAAACTATACAATGCGTAAGATGAGTTAAGGGGGGGAAGTAACAGCAATGGGTAGCAAATTATAAGAAAATGAAACGATAAGAAAGAAGGAAAGAATGAATGAAAGAAAGAAAGAAATTGAAATTAAACAGAAAAATAAAACATTAAAAGTAAAAAACTATAGATAGATAGATAGATAGATAGATAGATAGATAGTAGACTGAAGTTAAGGTAAGCCAAAAAAAAAAAAACGGATTGAAATTAAAAGAAAGAAAAAAAAACCTCCAAATTAAAAAAGAAATAGAAGAGAAACGGAAAAGAAAACAAAAATAATGAATGAGTAAATGAATGGACAAAACATTGAAATTAGAAGAAAAGAAACCAAAAAAGAGAGAAGTCTCCAGAAGGGACAAAAGATTGAAATTAAGGAACGACAGAAAAAAAAAATTGATGAAAATCAAAATAGCAAAAAGTCCTAAAAAACACAAATTAGATGTAAGAATTCAAAGTAAAATGAATAGCGCAAAAGAAAGAACGAAATTATTAAAAGATATATTCAGAAAAAGACTGCAAAAACAAAAACAAAAGAAAAATTTAAAAATGTAAAAAGAAAGAAAAATAGCAAAAGACTGAAGGAGAATAAAAGAAAAAATAGGAAAACTGAAAAAGATATAAAGAAACACAAATGAGCAAATAAAAAGAATTATTAAAATATTTAAAATAAAACACAGGAAAAGAAGAATAAGAGGCAATCTAAGAAGAAGGAAAGAAAGAAAGAAAGAAAGAAAGATAAAAGAGAGAAAACAATAAAATAACAAAGAACGTTCAAAAGATAAATATTAACAGAAATAAAGATTGAAATTAATATATATATATATATATATATATATATATATATAAAAAATATGAACGTTAAAATAAAAAAAAAAGAAAGAAGTAAAATATCAAAAAGGAAAAGATTAAAAAAGAAAACTTGAATTGAACGAAGGATAATGGAAAATGTGCTTCATTTGACATCCATTGAGGATAGAACTCGCTAACTCTTGTCTGTGAGACGAGCTCACGACACATCACTCTACGGCAAGCACCCTGGAGGCTATGAGTGATACGTTTTAGCGTGAGAGTGAGAATAAAAAAACGTGAATTAAAAATGACAATATTAAAACTAAAAGAAAAGAGGAATTAAATTGGCGGTATTTTTTGAAAAGCAAGAAGAAAATGAAGGACAAGGGAAAGGGAGGTGAATCATGAAAACGATGTAGAAATGCAAATTTAGATAGATAGATAGATAGATAGATAGATAGATAGATGTACATAACCAAATATATATATATATATGTGTGTGTGTGTGTGTCTCTGCGTGTGTGTGAGAGAGAGATGAAAAGGACAAATTTAGGAAGAAAGAAAAGGAAATGAAAAGAATCGAGAAGGAAATCATCGAGAAAGAAAAATACTTTAAGAAGAAAAATATATATGACGCAATGATATCAACATTACAGCTGGTCTCTTTGACGGAGACGAAGGAAGATCGAACGGCGAAGAAACGAAAAATAAGGTGAAAACGGGAAAAGGAATATAAATTAGAAAAAAAAGCAATGAATCTCTATATATAATTTCCCCTATCTTTCTCTCTTTCTCTCTCTCTCTCTCTCTCTCTCTCTACTTTATCTCATTTTTCATCTCTCTTCCTCTCACCCTCTCTCTCTCTCTATTTTTCTCTCTTATTCACTCACTAATTGACTCATTTTATTGATATTGCTTTGTTCTCTCGCTCTCACTCTTTCCACTTTATCTCTCTCTCACTCTCGCTATCTCTCTCTTTATTTTCTGTTCTTTCTCTCTTTATCACACACACACATGCACATACACACGCTCACACGCCCAAACACCTCTGCACATTCCTTTTATTGAGAGCGTAAAGAGAGAAAAGTTTAAAATGCCGGTAAGTAGAGAAGAAAGAAAGCATAGATGCAAAAGAAAGAATGAAATTTTCTTTCGCTCTTTCTATTAGTATTGATGAAAGAGAGGGGGAGAGGAGGAGGAGGAGGAGGGGGTGTATTTGATAGGTGGGTGGAGACAAGGTTGACACAGTACATAACGAAACTCCCTTCTATCTTCATTATTTTATTTACAAGTTTTACAAGTAAGAGGAGAAATGCAAGTTAAACACACAGAGGGAGTGGAAGTTGAGGCTGCAAAAGTAGACAACGAAAAAGAAGTAGGGGTGACTGGAATTTGTCGTCAGTGTCATTGTCGTTGGTATCATCGTCGTCGTCATCATCTTAGTCGAACCAATTGATGAAAAGGAGGCGGGAGTCTTGTAGAATGCGCATGCGTACATCAGTGCGTGCATGCGTTCTTGTGGAGAGAAATGCATTCCAACATAAATGGCTACAGATATGCATGCAAAATTATTGGGGTTATTCGACAGAAAAAAACGTGTGGCTATTTTACGTAGACCAACAAATTCTTAGCCAGTGTGTACATGTTTGAATAAAGAAATAGATAGATAGATAGATAGATAGATAGATAGATAGATAGATAGATAGATAGATAGGTAGAAAACTTAAGACAATTGTTAACAGGCTGATAGCGTTAGGTCACTGCTTTATAAAATATTCGAATTTCCCAGGTTTACCACTACTGTATCGCGCTTATTAAATATATGTGTATATGTTCTTGAGAAAGAAAAAGAGTAAAATTATATATATATATATATATATATATATATATATATATATATATATATATATATATATATATATATAATATATAAAATTGCATGTAGTTTCTACATTTTGTATGTGTTTACACAATGACGCACACGCATACACACAAATATGTGTGTCTCAAACAGCTTTTGTCATCAACACACATGACTTTTCACTACAACTTCAGCCACCAGGTACATATTTCTTAAATGTATACGAAAAGACTGATATATATATATATATATATACATCAGTCTGTGCGTTTGTGTGCGCACACGCGTCTGTGTGTCTGTGTTTGTGTGTGTGTAATACCGTACAGTGTGTGCTTGGTGTAAAATATTTTCTTTTATAATCTATTTGTTTTCGTGTTTAATCTATTTTCACGCACGCACGTTTCTCAAGTCAATGGACTGCTCTACTGTCTTATCAGTAGATTATAAATATTAATATTAAAATTTTTACGACGGTCAATTTTCGACTTATGCCTGACAATTGCCACGTCCATGAAACTCAGTTGTAATCGGGTATCTAGCCACACTGATGAGCTGTGAAACAGCGAAACAGTCTGTTCTGGGATAACAATACATATATATATATATATATATATATATATATATATATATATATGTATGTATGTATGTATGTATGTATTGAGAGAAAGGGAATGGGGAGAAAATAGTTATACTTGGTGTGAATATAGTGTTGAAACATAACACTGACAGTCATCTTCATGAATTTAACTGCAATACTAGACTGGCGTCGAGATCTCATCAATTTAAAGTTGACCTTGCTTGATGGAGCCGTAAGTTTTATGCTACCAGTTTCTTTTCTCGCACTTTTCGTTTGTGGAACACCCTTCCAACTCAATGCTTTCTAGCCAACTTTAATCTGCAAAAATTTAATGTCAATCGCTATCTACTGTCCTCCTGATTACTATTTTCTCTTCCTGCTCATTAATGTTTCTATTCCTAATTCTTCCACACCCTGGAAGCCCTTTGCGTTTTACTACCTTTACCGCGTTGCTTGCAGTGATACCGATTAAAAAAAAAAAAAAGCAGTATAAACACTTTCTCTCCAATATTGAGTGATCATCCTATACAAATTTTGAACATTATATATATATATATATATATATATATATATATATTGAAACAGACATTCATGCAGTGAGTGCACTATTGAAAATCTTCCTCGTAAACTGCTAAAAATGTAAAAAGATCTTGCGCCAATCTTCTAATTTGGGAGCTCCTGGCTGTCTGGATAACGTGCATTGCTTTTTCTCGGGCTTCCACCACCGTGGACCACTGATTCCTGTAGAGGACACGCAGTTATCTCAGGCACAGTTGTATATATAGGATAAACAGTGGGGCTTTGTAAGTGCATACGAAAAGACTTGATAAACTCTTTAAATCATGTATATTCGATACAATGACATGAAAGGTAGGCCATAGACACCAGTTCCTGTACTCAAACTTGAAAGCATCCATTTTTTATTTAAACAAAGCGTCATTACCGAATGAGCCTTATAATCTGTAAAACAATGATTCTTACGCCTAGTGTAGCGAAATGGATAGCAAGTTCATCTCGCAGACCAAAACTAGACACTTGTTCCAGACTAAAGCTAACTTAAGTAACAAGAGAAACGTGGAAGATAATGTAAAGTAGAATATTCTTGTATTTGTACAAACTGATAAATTGATAAAATGTTTAAGAAACAGAACAGATAAAGATATGTATTTTTAATGTTATTCTGTATAAATATGGAGAGACAAGGAGATAAATATTTACTTGTAGAAGAATCCTCATCAATAAACTGACATAGATAGTTAGATAGACAGATAGATAGGAATTTACTAACCTGTTTTTATCTATAATTAGCCGTATTTTACTAAATAATGTACGGATTTCAGCTGATGGATGTTAACATCAAGTGCATCATCATTATTATTATTATCATTATTATCATTATTATTATTATTATTGCGTAAATTGTGTAACTAAATATAACAACTTCGGAAAGAGCCATATAATAATAGCAATGCTTTGTTATTGGTACGAAATGAAATAAGAACAATAGTGTTAACCCAATATTTCATACCAGTTAAAAATATCGTAAGATAATATTTTCTATCGTTCTTAATTTTGAAATATTTCCATAAATTTCTGTTCTTTACTGGATTTGTTCCCTCATACTATGAAAAGTTCTGACCAGGTCAACAAGACTCTAGAAAATGTTCTAAATCTTAGTTGACCTTTAACCTGACCCTGTTTTGCATTTCTTTATCTTTCATAAATCAAATTTAATGTTTGCTTTTAGAAATATTTTTGTAATCAAACAGATGTCAAGATGTAAAAGACAAACTTTAGTTTATATCCATCATCGCTAATTGGTTTTGCTTTTCCTAGATTAACGGCAAGGAGTAATTAAAATGTTAATTAAGATATGCTATTGAAGTCATAAAAGTAATAATGACAGCTCTGAACGAACAGAAAGTTGAAACTATCGAAACTATCGAATATTCATTTGCCGTAAGTTGGCAAAAAATTAACGAGTGTTGAAGTGCAAGAAACGTGAATAAAGTAAAATTCATTTTCTAATTGTATAAGTTAATCGAAGAGTTATTAACAAAAACAAAATCTAGGCTGTCAGAATTCACACATCGGAGAATGTATCTGACTCTGAGCAAAAGACGCAAAAAGACAAAAAGTGGAAAGGGTGAGTTAAGACTGCTACAAAAAGATCCAACCAAAGTGTGTATTTTCTATAACAAAAGAAATAACATATCGAAATGAAAAACAAACAAACATCATTAACAATTATTATTATTATTATTATTATTATAAACAAACAATGTATGATGCGTTTAATATTAACAGTGATGTAATAATAGATATTTACTAAACTTAGTTAAATAGAAGATTAAGTCAAATATTGGTAGTAAAATAATAGAAGTAAGATTGTGTTATCACAGTCGCCCAAGGGA
The DNA here is from genome assembly GCA_903632075.3 of Acanthosepion pharaonis. Taxonomy (NCBI): domain Eukaryota; kingdom Metazoa; phylum Mollusca; class Cephalopoda; order Sepiida; family Sepiidae; genus Acanthosepion; species Acanthosepion pharaonis. The sequence continues at coordinate 54,723 of CAHIKZ030001968.1, read as the reverse complement.
AAACAATTTAAGTTTTACACAACCATCAAACAAGTTCTTATTTACTTTTTTTAGTCATTTACTTAGTTTTGACATAAAGTCACATTAAAATGTCATACAGTGACTAGTGAACTATCGATATTAGTAAAATAGTTAATAAAATGAATTTATGCATCATCCTCTAGCCTTAAAATATTTAACTGAGTTTTGCATGGCACAAACATCAAAAGGTGCAACTTCTTATTTTTTAAAAATGATGTTCATCCTGTACGAAGCACAAGAGCCACTCGAGGCAGAAGTATACATAGTAAGAGTCACTGATATGTGTGAAGATAACGGTTAACCTTAGACTTGAACAGATTGTGGAAGCATCCTCTTGGGAGTCGGTTCCACAAAGCAGCGGTTCGTGGAAAGTATCTGCCGGAGTGGAACTTCCATCTAACCAAAGGGAATGAGGATGGCTCGCTAAAATGGGTGTGGTACGGTTCTGTCGAGCCAATATATGAGACGGGAAAGCTCTACCTACCCTGACAATCAGTAGTAAGCTTTCTAGTTTTGCCCCCGTTTCGACCACAAATCACGAGCGACAGTGGAAATGTTTCAATTCTCTAATCCAACACAACAAATCTTGCTATTACTATGATTTGTATTATTATGGCTTATTATTATTATTTGCATTAACATATTCACACCATGTGTTTACTGGTTATCACTGAAGATCAAGTAACATGGTGTTTCCTGATAATTCCCACACCTTCCTCAGTATTCTGCTCGGCAGGGTGTTGTGGTTTAAGAAGTCTTAGTACATACGAACCTGCACGCTCACGTTCCGCAATAATTGCAATAATTGGTTTCGATATTTTTACATTTTACTTCACTTTCAGTCAGTGTTCAATCGAACTCACGATCTGACAAAATCCCAACATCCAGATCTAGTTTTCTTAGCGAGGTCTGCTGAAGACAATTCTATTGTTCCATAGAATTATTATTATTGAAACAAAAAAGTTCCTTCACAATATCTTCTTTGGTACATTAATCGCCTGGTGCAAGAAATGAATAATGTTTTCGTTCGTCAGTCAAGCATCAGCAAACTCATCCAAATCATCCACTACATATTGCCAGTATCTATGCTGTCAGAACTCTCCGTAATATATAGGCAATATCAGTCAATACTATTTTTGGACGTCTCGTAAAGATTTTCCAGATATCATGTTCAAATATTTCTCAGTTCCTTTCTTAATCATTCCAAGTGTCCCTGCTATTTATAGGGATCACATTTGATTTAATATGCTACATTTTTTCAATTTCTATTCATAGGTCTTTATATTTTCTCAAGTTTCTGAATTATTCCAAAAAATATTGTGATCGCATTACTTATGTCAATCAGCAGACAAACTCTATTTTGGTGATATTTATCAATTATATCTGGTCTATTCGCTTTGATTGTTCTATATTATTATTATTATTATCATCATCATCATTCGATTTCTGCTATGGACACACTACCTACCAAGTCTGCGGAAAGACCTAAGGCAGGTCGTGGTGTGTTGTTATGGCCACATTTCATGTTAATTTTTTTTTTTTTTTTTTCTCCGATGAAGTTGCTAGCGTTACATAGACAAAGTTCTCCTTAGTGTGTGTGCTGTACTTAATAAGACAATTTCCTGTATGTCTCTTTAAGCTGGGGTTTCCAGGGATTCTTTCAATGTGTTGTTTTGTTCCATTTTTATAATTCCAAGTGCACCTATTACCACTGGTATTATTCTTGTTTTCAATTTCCACATTTTTTTTCTATTTCAATTTCCAGGTCTTTGTATTTTGATAGTTTTCAAATTCCTTGGTTGCTATGTTACAATCCGCTGGACAAGCCATATCAATTAGTAGGCAAGTTTTTTTCTTTCTGGTTTTTGACAATAATGTCCGGCCTATTTGCTTCAATTTTTCTGTCTGTGTGGATGGTATAATCCCATAGAATGGTGACATCTTCTATTTCTGTAACCGGCGCTGGCCGATGTTCATACCAGTGTTTGCTTACACATTTTCCAAAGTGTTTGCACATTGTCCAGTGTAAGTATTGCCCCACTCTATCGTGACGATTTTTATATTCATTTGGGGCAAGTATAGAACATCCTGAGATTAGATGGTCTATTGTTTCTTGGTATTTGTCACAGAACCTGCATTTTTGATCCACATTATTATGTATGATATTTGCCTGAAAATTCCTAGTGAAAAGACTCTGGTCTTGCGCTGCAAGAATAAAGCCTTCAGTTTCAGACTTTAATCCAGATGCTCGTAACCATCGATGAGTATTAACTTTATCAACATTGGGTTTATTTGCACGTTCTGGATATTGGCCATGCAGAGGTTTGTCTTGCCAGCGTTGTTTCATCTGTTCAAGGGCTTTATCCTTGGCTTTCTTTTTCATATCTTTTGCTGCAATAGTTGGTTCTTGGCTTCTGTTTTGATTTACTACAGAATCTACTAAATGTAAATGTTGTTTGTATTTACTGCCTTCTTTTATTATTGAATATTTTTTCTTTCTGTTTTCATGTTGTTTCACTAATTTTATCATCCAGTCATTTGTTGTTTCCATGTAAGTTAGTAAGCCAATAGTTGTTGTCTTGTATGACAATTCTAGCTGAATAAGACCTCTTCCACCTTCTTTACGGGGTATGTATAGACGGTCTACATCAGCCTTTGGATGATGCATCTTATACTTAGAAAGAAGCTTTCTTGTTTTAGAATCCATTTGTCTGATGTCATTTAGAGTCCAGTTCAAGATGTTGAAACTATATTGGACCACTGGGATGGCTAGGTTATTAATGGCCATAATTCTGTTCTGAGAATTCAATTCAGTTTTTAATACCAGTCGTACCCTTCTATAGTACTCTTTACGCACTATTTCTTTCATTTTCTTATGGTGAATTCCTTCACTCTCATTTACACCTAGGTACTTATAAGCTTCTCCTTGTTCTAAATCTTTTATTGTTACAGCAGGGTCTAAACTAATAGAGGAAGTTTGTTGTAGCGATCCTCGTAAAACTGTAGCTTTAGCACATTTATCCATTATTATTATTATTATTATTATTATTATTATTATTATTATTATTATTTCCTTTGATTTTTGTTGAATACACATTTCATTCAGGGACCAAACCAGAAGCCTAATATCAGAAATGACTTCATGACGTTTTCCACTGATAATTTTTGAAAAAAAAAAACAAACAAAAACCCTATAAAAACCTAAGATCACACACATTTTACATAGATAAAGCTCTTAGTAATTTGAGAGTTGTACTTGTGGGTACAATTTTTTGTCTTTAAGGCATGGACTACATGGAATCAACTAGAATTAGTGTTGTCCTCATGTACGACATTTTTAGGGGATTTCCACTTCAAGATCTTTGTAATTTGGTAGTTTTTGCGGGAACTTTTTTATGAAAGAACATTCTGTTCTTGTGGTCTTTGATCACGATGCCTGGACGATTAGCTTTCATTGTGTGTACTGTAAAGTGTCATAAAATTATTACAGGTCTTATTTCTGTTACGAGGTCGAGGTGATGTTTATACAAGTTTCTTGAAGTTTTTTTCCCGTAAAAGTTGCATATTTTCCAATGCAGATACTGGCCCACTCTCTCATGCCGGGCTTTATATTTAGTGGGTGCCAATACCGTGCAACCTGATGATCAATTGTTTCTGGATACTTATCACAAAATCAGCATTTTGGGCGAACATAGTTTTTCAGTTTATATGCTTGGTAAATTCTAGTTAGCAAGCATTGATCTTGTGCAGCAAGAATAAAACTTTCGGTTTCAGCCTTTAACCCTGCACTACGTAGCCACGGTTGGGTACGGGGTTTGCCTACATCAGCTTGTTTGGTACGGGCAGAGTTTTGACCGTGAAGCAGTTTATCTTGCCACCGTTTCTGCATCTGATCGATTAAATTTGCCTTTGCTTTCTTTTTTTAAGTATTTTCAACTGCAGTTGATTATGCTTTACTTGCATTTCTTCACCTATTTGAAACTCCATTTTGAACTTGTTGACTTCCTATATTACTGAATACATTTTTTTTATTTCTTTCATGTTCTTTGATACAGATTATTATCCAGCCTTCTGTAGTTTCCAGTTATCTTTGAATGTCGATTGTTGGAGTTTTGTAAGACAGCTCTAGCTGAATTAATCCTCTGCCTCCTTCGAATCTGGACACATACAGACGATCAACATCAGGATTATGGTGGCAAGTGAGTTTTGGCGTCCATTTGCTTAATGTCAGCTATGGTCCAGTTAAGGATGTTGAAACTGTATTGCACCACAGGGACTACCATGGTGTTTATGGCTGATATTCTGTCTTTTGAATTCAGTTCGGTATTCAATACCAGACGTACACGCCTGTAGTACTCATTTCTTACTTTCTCCTTCATTTGGGTATCCTATATTCCATCTCTTTTTCTAATTCCTAGATGCCTATAGCCTTCTTTTTGTTCCAGTTCCATAATCTTTGTGACAAAATCTAGATCTATTGAATATGTTTCTGTAATTCTCCCTTCCTTGAATGTTAGTTTTGCACATTTTTCTAATCCGAAATCATACCTATGTTGTCACTGAGATATTTTACAGTATTGAGACGACAATGTGTTGAGGGGTGATTTAATACTTTCTTCTTTAGTTTGTATCCATAGTTATTATTGTTTTTATTATTATTATTATTATTATTATTATTATTATTATTATTATTTCATTGGAAACAATTTACAAAAACTTTTACCTGAGTCTTAAGGCAAATGAAAGTTGTTCTCACGATGTTGCTGAAAGAGTTTTTTTAAAAGTCTTTGAACAGTACTCATTAGCATTTCAGACAAAGGTGGATTTCCTGGAATCTTTTTAATGTGTGTTGATATACGCATTAAGAAAATGATTACTATTAATCCTACCGAATACCCCAATAATTACTTGACTTATAAGTGTGTTTAAATATCACATTCTTGGTAATTTCTATTTCCAGATGCTTCCAAATCATCCTCTGTGTATTCTACCGTTTATTATCTGAGTTTTCACACCAATAATACATAGTAGAATAAGTGACAATTAGTTTCCTCAAACCCTCCAGCACTCTCCTCAGTATTTTAGCTGTTTTCCGTTATGCAGTAGTGTCGTTGTCTGCATGATCATTGTTCTTCTGATTTTATTAAGAAAACTCGTTTACTAATTTCACATATTTTGTTCCTTTAAATGATTTTCCGATTCCCACTTTTATTAAGGCACCCACCACCACCCGTTTATTGCATACTGAGAAAAATTCAGACTGCTCGATTATTAAGACCTCCTTCTTTTATTAGGCACCTAAGTGTATCTTCATTTGGCAAAACTGCTTTACTTCTCTGATGAGAGCCATATACTTAACCGACTTTTCTTATACTTTTGATTTTATCCTGGTGTCTGCTGGAACAGTGAATCATTATTAGGATTTCTTTTTAGCATTGCCACTAAAACAAACCTGTTTTTATATTAGGAAAAATAATAAATAAATCCAAAATAGTCATTTCCATGCCAGATTTTTTGTTAGTTTTATTCTCGCTGCTTACGTAAATACAAATAAAAAAGAAAATGAAGACGAAAACTGACAGAGGAAATAATAATAATAATAATAATAATAATAATAATAGTTGTTCTTGTTGCGCTGCTGCTTTTGTTGTTGATGATGGCGACGATGATGATGATGATGATGATGAAGATGACCGCAAAGATTTGAATCAAATATGTGACATTTGTTTTTGGAAAATATAGAAAATGGCTACACTGAATTGAAATTTACGACAGAAAGTAAGAGAGAAAATATCGATGATGACAGTTGTCAAGTGTTAGTGGGTAGTAGATGACGGGGAGAACTGCAGGAGCCGCAGATAAAGCAAAATCATACACCATGAACACATAATTATCACATAATTCTTTTATAATATTACATGTGATTATAATTCATATTATATAATATCATTTTGTACAATATATATATATATATATATATATATATATATATGTATATAATTATATCATATAATATACATTCTGTTATGTAATATGCATAATATAACATTATATATATGAAGGAGTGCTTACACACTTCCCAAAAACTAATCAAATGACCAATCTTTTAATCCCTTCTTGGTGGAACTGAGTAATTTCCTCCAATATCTCCAGTAAATATATTTTACATATATATATAAATAATTTTTGAAAATTACAAATATGCAGTAGATAGATAGATAGATAGATAGATAGATAGATAGATAGATAGATAGATGGATTTCCGCGTGTATTCGCCAATACATTCTTTCAAATGCGTCGCAAAAGTTATTTTTCTCTTAGTTTGTATGGTCGTCACTGAAGGTGCCAATTCATTCACTGAGATGATGCATCATTTTCATTGTATGCATTTTGCCGTGAATATGAAGGCATATTTCGATGAATAGATATATATGTATATCTTCTAAAAGTGAGTCCTGCGGAATCAAGATAGAAATAAATGGAATGAAAAAAGATGGGAAGATAAAATATCAACTAAGAGTAAAAAAAGAAGAAAAACCAAAAAAGGTAAAAAAAGAGAAGAAAAAATGAAAGAATGAAAAATACAAAAGGCAGAAAATGTAATGAAATATATGTTCACATTCTAAAGAGGGGGTTGAATAGTTCTTCTTACGACCAAAATCGTTAGGATTTTTTTTAAATTATGATGTCTGGTCGGAGTTTGGTCACAGTTATATATATATATATATATATATATATATATATATATATATATATATATATATATATATATATATATATATATATATATATATACTTTTGCTAATGACCTACGAAAGTTCTTTATCAAGGAGAATTTTTTCTTGTTTATTTATCCTATTTCAATCCAGTGAAAATAATTTTTCCGATTTTGACTTTTATAAACTATTATCAAAGAATTGTTTTTATAATGTTGTGACGATATGTCTTTGTTGTGCTATGCCGTGTCGTTTTTTTATCTACTGCCATTTCATTGTTTAGTTTATGCTGACGAGCGCTTTTTTAATAATGAAATATATGTAGCATGTTTGTTCTTTAATTAGATAAAATTATATTGATGTTGGGTTGTTTGCTTTTATGACTTATGGTTCTAGTATTAGTGGTTGTTTTAATTTATATTTTATGCATATCATCTAGTTAATATAATGTTCATTAATACCTTTACCATAGTGCATCCAACTGAGATACCTCTGTATGCTGTGAGTGTCTTGAGAGGTAGCTTTTTGCTTCCATCGTTCATTAATACATAATAAACTCCACTTTTAGAGGTGCGTTGTTGATTCCATACTTCCTTCATAAAATTGTGAAACTTGTTATTGAATTCGGGAAGAAAGAAATTTGCTTTCACACTTTCAAGCTTCAGTTACAAGTGATGCTTTATTATTATTTTTCTTATATACCGTTTTTAATTTCCTCACCAGTAGATTTATTTGGCTTTATATTTGGAGACGGAATCGTTTTAATATTATATATATATATATATATATATATATATATATATATATATATATATATATATATATATATATATTTCTTCTGCGGGTATATTTAATTTAACGTAGTCAGGATTTTAATGTGATTTTGAGACCGAAAAATTTCTTCTGTGGTGGTTTTGATAGCATGATGTTATTATAAGTTTTCGCTTTTCATTTTTACACATTGTCTATGTTGTTTGGCTTCAATAATTGTGTTTCCACCTTTCCGGAGAAATTGACCTATCAAAGAGTTACCTAGTGTTTTTTTTTTTTATTTTATTTTTTAATTGTTTAATATTTCCCACCCATTTTTCCCCTTCTGCCTGTTTTCCTTCTTCTTTTTGATTATTTTTTTTTATCAATTTTTTTCAACTCAGGAGTGTCGTCCCATGGGTGTATCATTTCGCCTCTAGGTATTGTTAAAATGGTCTTACGCGTTTCAAGTGATGATAATCTGATAACATTATTTGATTCCTCGATGTTGTTTTGATCAAGATTTATTGATATTAATTTGGATACTAGTTTAATACTGAATTCTAAATTTACCCTTTCATTTTTAAGGGCTTCGGTGTTATACTTAGGTGCTTTTTTATAGTTTTTTTGTGGACAAAAACGAGATATTACGTTAGTTGGTGTTCTAAGTTTAGTTACAAGTCTTCAATGATCTGATTCAAAGTAGGAGTTATATAATCTAACACCTGACACAAACTGCCTAGTCCAAGTTTGTGAGATGCTGAAATCAATAATCATTTTCTTACATCATCTGGACTATGTCATACGATGCGTTGTTTCATTGAATGGTCGAACCATGTGTTAAGGATGAAATATATATTTTTGAGTAACAAAGGTTTAACAAGAGTTCTCCTTTACTGTTTGAGGTTTCCGTTTCAAAGATGATGTCTTCCTAAAATCAAAGATGCTTGAGGTAGCATTAAAATACCCATTAATGCACAGTTCTCGGGTGGGAGAGTTTCTAATCCTTTGTAGAATTGCTTTATTTCTGAAATAACACATTTTCAGTAGCCCCAACGGAAAAATGTATTATTTAAGAAAAAAGGAATTAAAAATGATATCACTCAAATCTTACAGCCATGAACAATATTGCCGGAGCCATCAGTCTTTCTCTAAAATATTGTCTATTACAATATCTGGTGATTGCAATTCTAACACCATGTTATCCTTTAAATATGCTGTATTATTTATGGCGGCTATTTTTATCCATGTGAAATTTCATTGTTGTGCTTATGTAGGCACTAGTTTAAATTGATTGTCTTTTTATAGGCGGGAGTTTTAAAGTTTTTGTTATTCCAATCAATTAGTAGGTCTAAAAAGAGAATTCCGTTACTTACGTTCAGTTCAAAAGTACAGAGTTATTTTAGAGGGTAGTTGTCGGATTTTTTTTTACTTTTTTACTATTTTTAGTTAATATATTTATATCACCAACTCAACGGGTGTAAATTGTTGGGTTTTTTTTTTTGTTGTTTCTTTTTTTCATTCTGATAGTGAACTCATGGCCATATCGTCGACTTGTGTGTATATTTCATAAGTGATTGTAAAATGAACACGTGTGGTGCAGGCTAGCAGTTGGTTTTGAGAATTTGTTTTTTAAGGTGAAACTGATGGATCGTGTTTTTTTTTATTATTGTGCAGTCTGTTGTTTCACTATGTAGATCATTAATACATTTTCAGTGTTCAGTGATGATAATATGCTATTGTCTGACTTATTTTGTTAAGGATTTGGATGAAAAGGAATGTGGCATTTGTGCTGTTAGAGAATAGGTATGGTTGGATTGATTTTAAGGGCTTGGGTATTATAATTAGGTGCTTTTTGTGGTTTATGTGGGCAAAAACGAGATATTTTGTTAGTTGCTGTTGTAAGTTTAGTTACATGTCACGCCCTTTGCGATTGTCACTTTTCCTGACGATCGCAAAGGGCATGAAACCCAGGACCACAAACTCACATCAATCCAGCTATATATATATATATATTATAATTTTTTTCATATAGACAAAAACATTTACTCACTACAAAGTTACAACTTCGTTTCAGTACATTTAATTGAACTTCTGGTGAAAACCCAAAAATGCACGGAAACGAAGTTGCATCTTTGTAGTGAGCAAATTGTTTTTGTCTATATGAAAAAATTATAATATATATATATTTAAAAAAATTGGAGCTGGTAATATACATACTTATATTTGATATGTAACAATAATTTTTAAATAATTTAAGTAATTCTATTACATTTATTTGTTTTAAAAAGAAATATAGTCTCTTAGTAATTAAGAATAAAATTAATATTTTAAATTTGTAGTTCAATATAACGTATTCTAACCCAAACACCCCTTTTAGAAAGAATCTTTGCATAAAAGTATGAATTTAACGGAAAAAATGTCGAAAAACTTTTTCTCGTTGATAAAAAAACAAAAAACAAACAAAAAACAGATGAACGTTGAACGGATGACAAAATTCGTTCAAAAATGCACCCCTAGACTTAACCTCTTTTTCAAACGTAACTCATAATTGATACAATAATAGTTAATAAAAATGAACACGCTACCGCCCCTGTCTAAATGATTGGATTTCTCTGTATCCTTGGAAACAAAAAATTATGAATTGTATGTGCGTTTAAAACTCAGTAAATTTAAAAATATGTTATTCTAAAATTCGCTTGAAGATGAAACAGAACTAATGCTTTTAATTTAATTATATAATTAAATTTGAAGTTTTTACCTTCAGTTTTTGAAACATGGTAATTACTGTGTAGCGAAGAAACCATATTTTAAATCAGTTAATTTATAATATTTATGCTCTGTAAATTTACATTGAGCACTGTTTTGTAAAAATAAAAATATCAATAAGAACACCGGATTATATATCTTACTGTTCTTTCTTTTTATTATAATATATATATATATATTCATTATTATTAGTCAGTGTTATTGTTATTTTTGCGTAATTTAAACGGCAATTTATCCATTGCACCTTGTATATGTGCGTGTATGTGTATGTGAATTTGTGTGTGCGTGTGTGTGTGTGTGCGCACGCGTTTGTTTTATAAATACCTATCACAGTTCTTACACTCTGCTCTTAGGCAAAGGTCAGATGGGGAAATATTCTGATCCGAGACAGAGCGCTCAGATACACCGTTCCCAAGCAGAAGTATCAACCAGTATGCCAATAATCTTGTACTTTTATGCATACTATGCAAGTTAATCAATTATTGTGTTAAGTCTGGCGCAGGGGTATATTTTTGGAGCACTTATTACAGCATAACGTTACCGCAAATGGCTTTGGTACTTAATATTTTTTCAGTGAAAATACTTTTCAAAAAGATTTTATTCAAACGGATACCTCTTGGAATAATGATGCAATAGAATACTTTGACAGTGATTGTATATATCTCCAGACGCAGGAGAGGGATGTGTAGGTAAATATACTATTTAAATATCTTTGATCAAGTACAAGACTGAGCAAATGGCGTCAACATCTCAATACTGATCTACACCACGAACCTTCAATAGAATGAGCTGCACCAAATGACACAAAATAAAATAAAAGAGAACCTTATAACTTGCGGTTATAAAAATTCTCGGCTACTTGCAGGTAAGTTTTATTATTCTGCACACATTTGAATCAGAGACACTTGCATGCAATTCCCAAAAGCTGTTAATTATTCTGAATGCAAGCAAATTGAGTTAGTTTCGTATTTCACGCCAGCGTTTGTGATCAACGTTCGTGCCCAATCGAGATTTCTCATGCTTAGTACCAAGGTAAACAGTTTCCCCTTAAATTGAAAAATGGAACAACACAATCTTTCTATTTCTTGATATCTTTTCATTTGTCACTGAGCAAAGTTAAACCAAGTGAAGATCTTGATATTTGTCAATGTAGATGGATGTTCTGCCAATATTTCTTTTTTTTTTTCCTACATTTTGATTCTCTCATGCGATATTAAAGCTGCTAATAATTTAAAATTTTATAAACTTAAGTTTGAATGACTAAAAATACCGTTATGCCAATTGTTTGTGTCTGGATCTACGTAAAAGGATTGAGCGATTCATCCGTTTTCTACGGTTTATCAACACTTTGCAGGTTATTTAAAGCCAGAAAATATTTTCAGATTGTAAATTGTTTTGAGATAATAATGATTTAAGGACACAAGTCTAACTAATTAACCCATAGCTGGGGACAAAAGAGGTGAATTCATACATTTACCAAGGGTATTTGCGCTTAAGTGGGTATAACGCACCGTACTGGAATTGGAAATCTGCTACCCCATAAATCATACTGAGGTATTATCAATTATACCACCCGCACACTGAAGCTTAAGACACCCGTTATTCCCAAGCGGTCACCCATCTAGGGACTTACCAGGTTCGACGTTGCTTAACTTTGGTGAAAGTACGAGAACCGGCGTTTCAACATAAGCAGGTAAACGGAGTAACGGTGAATGTTGGTTTTCAACGGAAACTTATCTTTTACATTTCTTATTTAGTTTCGTACATGTCAAAGTTTAAAAAATCCATATGCTATGTAAATTTTTGCCTGCTGCCGTCCTATAAGCATCCAAATAATTATGAAGGTTCGGGTTAAAATCTTGAATTTAATTCAGATTTGCTAATACATTTTCATTTAGAATTTATCTAGCAACGTTTTGTAATTCGTTCTTTTTATGTAAGGAAAAATATTATGTATCATCTAAGGTAAGATTTATTAACCATATATATGAAAACTTTCATTCGCTCCAATGATTACATATATAGATACAATAAATTCTTGCGTTGGAGTGAAAAAAATGACTATTGTGTTTTTAGGCGCCAAATACTTTGAAAACCTATATACATAGGAAAGTTTTGCCTTTGCTTGTCACTCCCCACTGAGTTTCTACTGAAAACTATTTTCTGGTGAGACAGAGAGAAAATAAAGATTAAAAATTAAACATTGTAATTTTTGCGAAAATCAGTAAGAAATGGTTTATTAATGGAAGAAGGGTCTATGCATTGTTGATTACTATAGAAATGCATGGAAAATCAGGAAGAAAGGTATGGTCAGTGATCAGAAATTAAGGCAATTATTATTGACAAAATAAGTATGTTATAGCTAATAAATCTGTATATATTTCTCTTGTACATTTACAATTTGCAAAAACATTCCTTAACTATGCATTCTATTTTAAAAATATGATTTAATTTTCTTCCAATACTTTTAATATGAAAAACACTCAGAATTGTTGTACACACAATTATTTGCTGAGCAAAAACTTAGTATGGCACATGGGTAAGTGGATTAGGAAATACGGTAAGAAGATAGTCTGCTTATTTTGAAAGTCATCATTCGAAATCCTGATTTCGGCAGGAATACAGACCTTCGACCTTGATAGGAAATAGGCAACTATTTCAGTTATATCGAAGCCTTTGTACCACCGCCTCAAGCAAGATATAAAGTCACCAATACGGTAGACATTACATTTAAAAAAATAAGTTGTTTCATTATACAGTGTATGTGGTCAATAGGCATTTCGAATAATAATAATTTAAAGTCGTGGTTTTGCATTTCCATATCGCCATTATTCAAGTCTAAGAGACGAGATTTCGTGTGAACATTTCCTGATATCGTAAATTTTATCTAGGCGTATTATATAATCCTGCAACTTCATAATTTATGGCTAACCGACAGACAAATACAGCTAGAATTATTATAATAGATGTGCATGCGAGTGCGCATGCGTGCGCATCAGAGACAATATGCTATGGCATCACCGATTTGTGTGAGGGTGGAGGTGATGAAACGATGAAAAAGTAAGTGATGGAGTGAAAATCAACGAATGAATGTGTTGAATGGGTGTAAATGGTAAGAGACGCAAATATGTGGAAGAAAGACGGGGGAAAACGCCCGATTTGTTGGCACGCGCAGCATCAGGAAGCATTGAAGAAACGGGGGACAGAAATACAAAGCAATAATGGTGACATAGGGGAGGGTTTGTGAATGGTCGGAGAAGAAAATAATTGTCGTTTTGAGAGTTGGGCGAGGTTTGGATATTGAGTGGGGGCTGATGAAGTGGGTTGGCAGGAGTAATGATTTGGGGGACAGAAATGATAATGGAAAATCATTAGAGATGACGGCGTCTTGTTGAACAAGAGGTATGGCCGTCGTGCTGATCATCAGAGGATCGATGAAGTTATGTATGATGGTGATGATGACGGTGTTGCTGTTGTTGGTGGTGGTAGTGGTAAAGAGACTCAGTTACAATGAGGATGATGATGATTAGGAACGTGTCAAAATAATAATAATAATAAACAGTTGGTTCGATACTGTCAATTCCAGATACAGCAATGCACGAAATATTTACGCATTTCATACAAGTGGAAAAGGCCAGGGTTGGAATCAATGAAAAAGACAACTTTAGAATTTTCAAGGCAGATAAAATCTGTTCATTTGGCAGACAGTCTCAACCGAATAATCCGATGTCCAAATACCCACATATATCCTTATTTCTAATTTCAAGGAAACAAGATCTATAAACCGGGTGGATTATCTCTCGCCAACGTTTATGAATACATAAAATGCTCAATACTTAAAAGAGCGATTTAAAACTGATCATATGTGTGTGTGTTTGTGTGTGTGTGCCTGTGTGTGTCTGTGCGATTATATATATATATATATATATATATATATATAGAGAGAGAGAGAGAGAGAGAGAGAGAGGAGAGAGAGAGAGAGGAGGAGAGAGAGAGAGAGAGATACATGTACAGTATAAAACACTATAAACCGACAGGTCTATATTGTGGTTTATACAATGCTGAGCGGCCCTTAATTACAGTTACTATAAGAGACCTCATGATCCAATTTGATCAGCAGTTTGAACAGCGCAAATACGCTCAAACCATCGGTGACAATGACTAGCACAACCATCGACGGACTTCCGAACAACAGCTCCGTCTAACCATCTCCACTCAAAACCCGTAATATGATTTTCAGGCACTTTCTAAATGTGCCAAACATAATATCAAGTCAGCCTCATGGCAAATCGACCATGATGTGATTCGAAGCCTGGTCTCATGATATATATATATATATATATATATATATATCGCTGGACTCTTCCGTCGAATCTGACGTACGAGGGTCAAGCAGATCAGTTCCCAGGAAACCGACAGCCCGACAACAGCACATGAGAATTGATTATAGTGGTGGAGGTTTCGTGCAGAACCATCCACACGCAGGTTTTGAATTCAGAGTTGTACTTCTCCTAGACCAGTTGCCATCCAAGGCTATAGAACCCAGTCTGTCCTGCTATTTACCCATAGCTGGAGGGACAAGAAGAGAAATCATAACTTTCCCAAGGGTATTAGCACGTAAGTGAATGTATAGGAGGCACGGTGGAGTAATGGATATCGGCTTGGATTGAGGAATCGGAGAGCCGAGTTCGATATATATATATATATATATATATATATATATATATATATATATATATGTTTGTGTGTGTGTGTGTGTGTGTGTGTGCATTGATATTGAAACAAGTGGCACGTCATAAACTACTCTCCATACGAATGATATGATCCAATGTTTTCATGTAGATCATTCCCCCAAACATCATTCATTATTACTTTCCCAAAATGCATTGCCGCCCTAGTATAACGAGGCAGATGCCATCTGTCTATCGTCTTATTCAAGAGAAAGTAATTCTCATCGGACAAGGTTCATTGATGCAAGGTTTTCTTTCAACACTCGAATGCACATTGAAGTCGCTTTTAGCAATGCACATTTGTTAGCATGTTTACTCCTTCTGACTTACAGTTACGCAGCCTCTATTCAAAAATGAACAGTGGCCTGTGCTGTGATGCATTTCATCTTGGTCAAATCTGTGTTTAATTTTTGGCACAATAACCTTTTGCTGGCTCGTACTTAGTTAAATAACACCCATTAATTTGTCATATTGATAAATCTTGTTTCCCTAATGACTTGTCGGCGATTTGTATATTTTCTTTCTTCAGACGATTACCTCTTACTCCGACGTTGGAAACTTATTCATGCTATTCCGGAAATCTTTTCACCAATTTTTTTGACCATCAAAATTTGATCTTTCTTAAAGTCACTCAAAATCTTTCTTCTTTCTCTAAAAATAAATTACTCGGGGATATATATATATATGTATATGTATAGTTTATGCAAATTTAGGTAATCCGTAAGGGTAGACCAGAGGAGGATGAAATCCATAGAGCTCAATGTAAAATTCAGAGCAGATATGTTTGAATAAAAAACAGACCACGTTAAGATTCCATGTAATAAGCTATTTCACCATAACCCCTTTTACAGGGTTCTGGATCATCAGATTTTACTTCCAAAAGCTGAAATGAAGAATGAAAAGAAATTCACACGTTTTTTACGGACCTCATCAAGTATACGCAAAGTTAACGAAGTGAGGAAGTGAGGTGGGAGAGAGGATATGAGTGTGTCATATGTATCATTTTAGTTTCCTATTTTAACCCCAGTGTGTCGGCTGGATGTTGCTCAAATCTAACGCGTCTCGTCTCTAGATAAAGGTGGTTAAGGGGTGAGCGATAAGGACTACATTAAGGAAGACGTTACAACAACCCCAATAAATTACACGACAGGTTTCATTCAAATTCTTAGACGCTGTCAGTTCGCGTTACTTTAACGTACATATTTGGGAGGTTAAGGTTTGATAAATATCTAAATTTTCAAACAATCTACGAAGAAATTAATTTGAAATTCGGTGGAGTTTTGGGTATTTTCTATGAAGCAGTCGATTGGAAAAATCCATAGACAGAACATTGAAAGAGTAATCCAATTTATATTTAGTACTTTTTCCACTAAAACTTTTATCTTATAGCTTGTTAGGTTGACATTTCTTCGTTTGATTTTTGTTCATTAAGTAAACTCGTGATTGTTTTTGATTTTTGTTCACTAAGTAAACTCGTGGTTGTTTTTATGTATCCAATTATCAACAGTTATTCCCATTTAAATAATTTTATTTTCCACCTTGGGGTAGTATCTTTCAATCTCAATTAAAATACTAATCTTAAACTTTCCTTCGTGCTATTTAGAATTCACTTCAATTGGAGAATATTAGAGGAGAAATTTGGAAGAGATGTCACTAGCAAAAATTAGGCCCTTCTTTTACATTTTCTTATCTACACCTGCCTTAAACCCCTATTTGTAACCACATACCTATATCGTCTTATATACCTATGAGTTCCTATATACACCTACACACACATTCACACGGAACGATATATATATATTTCCATCTTTACACATATACACCTGCAGAGAAAACGCACATCCACATGTCTCTATACCTATCTCCATGTATACTTATACTTACATATATATATATACACAAGGACATCTGCATATCCATATATACTCATACGCACATATATATATCTACACATCCATACGTATACACATATACACATATATACCCACGCCCATATATGCATACATACATACATACATACATATACATACACACACATATGCATACGCAATTTGCAGAATATCTACATACCCACATATGCGTTAATTCGCACTTACATATATCTACCCCCGTATTTGTCCCTATTCTCATGTCCACCTGTGCATCCACTTATGCCTGCGTTCGAAGACTATCTCAGTATTTAATTACATTATCTATGTCTTTACACCTATAATATTACCCGATCTTTCATATTTATGGCAAAACATATAAGTACCTAACTAATTGTACATCTCCACACTCACAAAAAAAAAAAAAAAAAACTGGTATGCTTCTTTTTCCGTATAAAAACATATACATGTACATATCAACAGTTGTCTCAGTGTGCAAATACATTATCATAGTTGTATACATACAGTTATGTGTTATCGTTCATGTGTGCATAGTAATATTTCTAAAAACAAAGGGAATATAAAACATTCAAAATTGCTGTTCCTATATGATTATTTCTTAGTGTACTTGCTTAGGTTTAGGTTGTTTTTGTGCCGGCATTTAAAAACTAGTTCATTGTGTCTATTTAGTAGTATGTCTGGATCTTTATGTTTGATTATGAAGATTTTCTCCTTCAAACATAAGCTGCATCTGTCTCTGAAGTTTTTGGGAGTTCTGGCTCTTGATATTATTCTCCACTTTATTTGTGGTGTTAGGCCACTCTCCAACAAAAACCAATAATGATTTGATAGTGCTGTTTGTTTTTTTTAACATTTATTTTTGAAGGATTGGCGATGGTTGTCTAGTCGGTGTTTCCAATCTCCCGCTGATATTCCAATGTATATCTTTTTCTCTTCAACCTTTTCTTTGGGGAAAATTGTTGCTTCATATATTGTGTTCTCTGCCATGCATATACCTTCAGCTGGGCACTCTGATCCTGTCCTGCAGTTGCATGTTGATTTTTCCATTCGTGTTGTATCCTGATTTTGTCTTAGATTATCCTGAAGTTCTTTTAAAATTTTACTGTTGTGTGAGCTAATAATTCTTTCTATATTGTTCATGCAAGAATAGCTAATCTTTAGATTCATCTTGTTGAATATTTTTTTTCAGAGATGCATTTTTGCTAAAGTGTTTTTCTATCAGTTTTATGAAGTATTTACCTATATTAATATTGGAGAGATTACAAAAAGGTGGGTTGAACCATATAATTTTCCTTTTCCTATTTTTGGGTTTAGTGGATTTTTTACTTACTGACTTATCTATGTAATTTAATGTTTGCTTAAACTTGCTTTTTACCAGGGCTTTATTGTATTTTCATTTATTCTGGTTAAAAATGGTTTTACTGGAAGAAAGTTTATTTATTCTAGCATTTACTGTATTTGGGATTTGTTTAATTATTGATTTCGGGTGATTGGAGTGGATATTTATATATATGGATGATTGGTTTTCCTTTTGGAAGGGTTTATAAGTATTATTGTTCAGATTAAATGTAACGTCTAGGAAGTTTACTATTTTTTAGTTGGAAGAAATCTCGATTCTAAATCCTAGAAATTTGAAGGCCCTAATTATTTTCTTTTGTAGTTGGGATGTTAACGGACCATTAGTATTAGGTACAGCAACTAACCCGTCATCTCTGTATAGTCCTATATTTTGAAGGTCAAGGAATCTACTTAGGATATCTAAAATGTATATACCTATTAGGTGTGCTATTTGAGCTGAATCAAAAGATCCCATTGGGACATCAAAATTGTCTCTATCTTTTTTAATCCAAGTAGTGTTGTTCAGTTTTAGTATGGACTGTCTAGAGTCCATTATGATTTTTATTTCTTCGTCAGTAATGTCAGTGTGGATTCTGGCAAAACTTAAGCTATTTTCTAATAATTATTTAGAGATTGAGGGGTAGAAATCGATGATATCAAGTTGTATAAACGTAGTATTATTTTTATTCTTTATTTTTTGGAACCAGTTAATGGTGTCTGATGAATCTTTCCAAAGGTTTAACGGGTATTTTTTAATTATAGATGTGTTTATTCTTTTTAGGATGTTTTTAGAAATTATTCCTAACTCTGATTTGGAGGGATTTATTAGTCTGGACTGTAGATTATTCTGAAAGTCAGGTTTATGGTCTTTAAAAAGTAGGTAGGCGTCTTTTAGATGAGTTGTACCCATTCTATCAGCAATTTTATATTTAAATGCTAATTTCGCAGTTTCTTTGTGTATGGAGTCTAAGTGTTTAGAATTGTTGTCCTTCTTATAAGTACCAGAGATTTTATTTTGAATCAGATGGTTGTATTCCGAGGGATTAATTTTGTAAATATTTTTAGATTTGTCAGCTCTGATCCATAATTTTTTTGAATTTCTTATATTTGTGATGTCTTTTTTGAGTTTGGAGTGGAATGGGTTGTATTTTTTCTGGAAGGATATTTTCTTAATTAACTCAATTAAATCTTGTTCAAAAGGTTCTAATAATTTATTGTTTGGTGGAGTGTTTTGAGATTTAAACTAAAAGGCTCCATCTAGTTTAGTGGGTTTGTCATGGGGATTAAGATGGAAGTGAATTTTCCACCTCATTCTTTTTATGACGTCAATGATTTTTTCCGTCAAAGACATGGTGAAGGATTCAATCGTAGGGTGAGGAATGTTCTTGAGTGAGTAGTCCGGTGTAAATTTATCCATTTTAGTTTGGAAGTTTGGAACCTTATGGTAATCCGATGGGAGGTAATCCAACCGAGAGCTCAACTTATTTTATAAGGAGCTAATATTTAGTTTATGAAAATTTAGGTAATCCGTATGGGTAGACCTGAGGAGGATGATATCCAGAGAGCTCAATGTAAAATTCAGAGCAGATATGTTTGAATAAAAGACAGAATGGACTCTAGTCAGTCCATGGTAAAAAGCAAGTTTAAGCAAACATTAAATTACATAGATAAGTCAGTAAGTAAAAAATCCACTAAACCCAAAAATAAGAAAAGGAAAATTATATGGTTCAACCCACCTTTTTGTAACCTCTCCAATATTAATATAGGTAAATACTTCATAAAACTGATAGAAAAACACTTTAGCAAAAGTGCATCTCTGAAAAAAAATATTCAACAAGATGAATCTAAAGATTAGCTATTCTTGCATGAACAATATAGAAAGAATTATTAGCTCACACAACAGTAAAATTTTAAAAGAACTTCAGGATAATCTAAGACAAAATCAGGATACAACACGAATGGAAAAATCAACATGCAACTGCAGGACAGGATCAGAGTGCCCAGCTGAAGGTATATGCATGGCAGAGAACACAATATATGAAGCAACAATTTTCCCCAAAGAAAAGGTTGAAGAGAAAAAAAAGATATACATTGAATATCAGCGGGAGATTGGAAACACCGACTATACAAACCATCGCCAATCCTTCAAAAATAAATGTTAAAAAAACAAACAGCACTATCAAATCATTATTAGTTTTTGTTGGAGAGTGGCCTAACACCACAAATAAAGTGGAGAATAATATCAAGAGCCAGAACTCCCAAAAACTTCAGAGACAGATGCAGCTTATGTTTGAAGGAGAAAATCTTCATAATCAAACATAAAGATCCAGACATACTACTAAATAGACACAATGAACTAGTTTTTAAATGCCGGCACAAAACAACCTAAACCCTAAGCAAGTACACTAAGAAATAATCATATAGGAACAGCAATTTTGAATGTTTTATATTCCCTTTGTTTTTAGAAATATTACTATGCACACATGAACGATAACACATAACTGTATGTATACAACTATGATAATGTATTTGCACACTGAGACAACTGTTGATATGTACATGTATATGTTTTTTATACGGAAAAAGAAGCATACCAGTTTTTTTTTTTTTTTTTTTTGTGAGTGTGGAGATGTACAATTAGTTAGGTACTTATATGTTTTACCATAAATATGAAAGATCGGGTAATATTATAGGTGTAAAGACATAGATAATGTAATTAAATACTGAGATAGTCTTCGAACGCAGGCATAAGTGGATGCACAGGTGGACATGAGAATAGGGACAAATACGGGGGTAGATATATGTAAGTGCGAATTAACGCATATGTGGGTATGTAGATATTCTGCAAATTGCGTATGCATATGTGTGTGTATGTATATGTATGTATGTATGTACGTATGCATATATGGGCGTGGGTATATATGTGTATATGTGTATACGTATGGATGTGTAGATATATATATGTGCGTATGAGTATATATGGATATGCAGATGTCCTTGTGTGTATATGTATATATGTAAGTATAAGTATACATGGAGATAGGTATAGAGACATGGGATGTGCGTTTTCTGCAGGTGTATATGTGTAAGATGGAAATATACATATATCGTTCCGTGTGAATGTGTGTGTAGGTATATAGGAACTCATAGGCATATAAGACGATATAGGTATGTGTGGTTACAAATAGGGGTTTAAGGCAGGTGTAGATAAGAAAATGTAAAAAGAAGGGCCTAATTTTCTGCTAGTGACATCTCTTCCAAATTTCTCCTCTAATATTCTCCAATTGAAGTGAATTCTAAATAGCACGAAGGGAAAGTTTAAGATTAGTATTTTAATTGAGATTGAAAGATACTACCCCAAGGTGGAAAATAAAATTATTTAAATGGGAATAACTGTTGATAATTGGATACATAAAACAACCACGAGTTTACTTAGTGAACAAAAAATCAAAAACAATCACGAGTTTACTTTAATGAACAAAAATCAAACGAAGAAATGTCAACCTAACAAGCTATAAGTTAAAAGTTTTAGTGGAAAAAAGTACTAAATATAAATTGGATTACTCTTTCAATGTTCTGTCTATGGATTTTCCAATCGACTGCTTCATAGAAAATACCCAAAAACTCCACCGAATTTCAAATTAATTTCTTCGTAGATTGTTTGAAAATTTAGATATTTATCAAACCTTAACCTCCCAAATATGTACGTTAAAGTAACGCGAACTGACAGCGTCTAAGAATTTGAATGAAACCTGTCGTGTAATTTATTGGGGTTGTTGTAACGTCTTCCTTAATGTAGTCCTTATCGCTCACCCCCTTAACCACCTTTATCTAGAGACGAGACGCGTTAGATTTGAGCAACATCCAGCCGACACACTGGGGTTAAAATAGGAAACTAAAATGATACATATGACACACTCATATCCTCTCTCCCACCTCACTTCCTCACTTCGTTAACTTTGCGTATACTTGATGAGGTCCGTAAAAAACGTGTGAATTTCTTTTTCATTCTTCATTTCAGCTTTTGGAAGTAAAATCTGATGATCCAGAACCCTGTAAAAGGGGTTATGGTGAAATAGCTTATTACATGGAATCTTAACGTGGTCTGTCTTTTATTCAAACAAATATATATATATATATATATATATATATATATATATATATATATATATATATATACCTCTGACCGTGACAAGGGCAGTTGAGAATTGTTGTCAGTTTTGTCACATTGCTATTCAATGTTTCGGATCGTCAGTCAGAAAAGAGAAGAAAGAGAAATAGAAATATTTAATCTTGAAATAATTACATCCTTTTGCTTTCTATCGTGATTTTTAAACATTCAAACGTTTTCGACAATTTTTTGTGTTTCCAGCTTGAGTTTATCAATTGGCAGTTTATCAATTGGCTGCGTAATTGAAAACGCACAACTCTCTTTTTCTCTCTCTCTCCCTTGTTACCTCCTCTATCGATACAGGAAATGTGAAACGACGCTTTTATCAGCTTGCTGCTCTATATTACAGATGATACCGCAAAAATAAAAGATTCCAGCAGCAAAAAGAGATTTTCATATTTTCATAAAGTAATGTGTTTCAGCGTGTGAAAGTGCAATATTCAAATGAAGACGTCACATTACACATACATATATATATATATATATATATATATATATATATATATATATATATATATAATGTTCAAAATTATTCAGAGTCCCGCAAAATGTTTTTTGTTTCAGATTGACATATCAAGACAGAAAATAGTGTAACAGGTTGAATGTGAACCTTTTTTGATATATCTAAATCTTGCCCCCACCCAAGAACGTTAGGGGCCAGTGAATAAAGGGAATAGTGATCTAATCTTGGGATGTGGGGTCAAGAGAAAAATAAAGGAAAAGTTGTCAATTAAATATGCATAGAGATTGTGACAAATTGCCAAAAAAAGTTAATTAAAAATGTTGCTAATTAAATTTGTTGCAATGAGAAATCGGCTGTAAATACAAAGAAGGTCTTGTCGATATACGGAGCCAGTAGATTAACTTGATAAGTCGATTTAAGTCATACACGACTCAGAATTTTGGCCTTAATAGTTTAGCATAACAGATGAGTCTAGATAGTTCCAAACTTTTCACTGGACGTTACGCTAGGGTACAGAAGTTCTAAATACTATTCATTACTTTAAATACTATTCATTACTTTAAATACTATTCATCCAAAATCCATACTTCCAGGGTCCAGGAAACAATGAACAAAACTCTTTGGTGTCTCTTATTCGAATAATAAATGTATCTAGTGCCAACAAATTGAAGATTAATTTAGTTAATATATCGTCTTGTTGTTATTTGGGCGATTTTCAATATAAGTAAATAAAAAGGGTAACTGATAGGAAGTATTTTAGCACCGTCAGGGAGGAATCGTAGCTACATTTTAATACCTTACCTGTAGTTATGGGGTCAAGCCTTAAATGAATGGAGAAACTTGTAACAAATACGCATACAAAATAACTACCAAGTTAACATTAACGAATATAACAAGGACACATGGCATAGTGGATAAAGGCGTTAGTTAGATCCATTGGCAGGACCCAAAGAGTGTGAGTTCAATACTCGGTTAAGGCAGTGGAGAACTTGGAGAGGGGAATTACCAGGAGATAACTGATAACTGACATCCATTAAATATTGTGTGTGTGTGTGTGTGTGTGTATGTATGTAGGAGGTGTCAGATAGATAGATAGATATGAAGAGAATGTGATAAATAGATAGATAAATTTATATTTATATAAACATTATAATTAAAAGTAGAATGATATTGATGAAGGAAGTGCGTATTGTTGAAAAATATATATTTGTTGCGTAAAATAAATGGCTTTTTCCTCATTAGGAAATAGACGTGCTGAAGTGCCTACACATATAAACACACACACATATATTCCTTCATATATATATATATATATATGTGTGTGGTGAAGAAAAAATGATACGCGTATGGATCTGAAAGAATGGTAGGTGGCCTCCCGCAGGTCTGGCTAACCTTGAGTTCTGCACTGCTTGACCCGAATTTTTGAGCAGAATGACAGAAAGTTCGGAGTTTTCAGGCTAAAAACTAAATTGACAACACAAACACCTCACATTCCATCTGTTTCTTTCCGGAAAATATACTTATATATTTCATTTTCTATGCATAAGTACAAGTGTAAATATAAGAACAGATAAATATTAACATGTTTATGTGAATTGTTCTTTTCAATTGAAACTACAAACCCAAGATGTACGTAGAGAATACAGAATCATGACCGACAAACAAATATGTTTACTTTTCTCGTTGAATGTCGAGAATGATAACCAGGAGAATTTCACGGAGAAGAATATAAAACCATTTCAGCATCAGGCATCGGTTGACCTGTCATTTTCAAATTGTGAGGTAGAGGTATCATAAACAGATGATAACTTATTTACTGTGACGCCGTGGCATGATAAGGTTGTTTCTGCCTCCAATTCGTGCCTAAATCTATGTTCACAATTAAATGAAGGGTTCGTTAGAATTGTTTATTTTTATTTATTTATTTATTTATTTATTATTACTTATGAATCCTTTGTGGATTATTTAAAGCCAATACACATTTTGAATTGTAAGATTATTTCTTATTTTGCGAGTGAACATTGCATTAACAATCTTTTTATTTTTCTAGAATAACAATGATTTTCCAAGATACAATTCCTACTATTTAACCCATAACTGGGGTGCAGATGGATTCAGACCTTTCCTAGAGGTATTTGCGCATAAATTAATTTATTGAATTCGATTATGATACATTAGGATAAAAATCATGGTTGAGAGATGGGAAAGAAAGAATAAAGAAATGCATTTCTGATATTAATAAATCGTAGATTAAAAAACAAGAATAAATCACTGGTTTTATATATACCTTGCTGGAAAATAAGATTTCAACGCTGAATATGTATTTTAATTTGCTCAATATTAAACATGAAGGTCATATAAGTTGATTAAACGTTTACATACAGAGATCAATGCGTGCATATGCTGCAGAACAAGAGGGTGTATCAACGGTACTAAGACGCCGTATTAATACAATGTCCCCTCACATGCAGACGGGGAATACCATATGCTGTAATCTTGAACGTGCGTCGGGTGTAATGGATAATGGCTCGGAATTGGAAATCGGAGAGCCGTGTTTCAATTCCAGTTGGGTTTGTTATAATCACTAAGGTAGGAATCCACCTCTTAACCCCCTGCTATGGGCTAATTAGGAGGACTTTCATAAGTAAATTATTGTCTCCAAAATTCTTACAAAAAATATTTAAATAACCTGCAAAAAGGTTAATAAACCGTTGAAATCAAATCAGTCAATCAACAACACGCACACGATCGTACAATTGTAGAATACCAACACTCGGTACATTATTACACGCTACTTGCAATTGTTGACGCAATACAGTTAGAATTGAGTAAACATAGACCCATCATGTCCCATACATACTCAGTGGGAAAATGTTTGTATATCGTTCTGCTTTCCTGTTGCAGTAATGGCTTGAACAATGTTCGGGACATATATGTTCTTGGTCTATACATACGAACGAATACTCTCCAATAGAGTTATTCAGTCGAGATGTGATTGAGTGAGCTTATGTACCGTATTATCGTTATATTCACAATTATGAAGCCAGTAAGATTTGCGTAGGTGTGTTTATAAAACATAGCATCACCTAAACTTATACTCTCTCTTATGTTCAGATTTGGTAACTTCTGACATATGGCTTCCCCTAAAGCTAAGGTCGCTTTTAAAATGACGTGGCAAAGATTCAAAAATATGCAACAGGGTCGTAGAAGAATTTATAGAGTGTTTTGAAAAGTGGAAGTGTGGCTGTGGTAAATGTGTGATGCCCTAAAGGGAGTACCTTTGTAAATGGCTGTATACTTTTTAGACAGACCGCGTACATGGAAAACACCCGTGCGCGCATGTAACCAGTATATATATATATATATATATATATATATATATATATATATGTGTGTGTGTGTGTGTGTGTGTGTGCGCGTGCGTGCGTGCGTGCGTGCGTGCGTGCGTGCGTGCGTGCGTGTGTTTTGCCAATAATTATTATTATTTCAAACATGTTTGGTTGAATGATCTCGGCAAGTTCTCTTTAACAAATCTTTTATTAAATGTTTTCAAATTTCTGAATTATTTGTTTAATGTTATCGACAATTTTAAGTCAGTAATATACAAGCCTAATCATAAACGTACGTTTCAGGTGCTACGCAGGTATTTCCTCAAATCATAAATGGATTCATTTCGATTTAGGGAGATTTGAATGTCTGACGAAGCACAATAAACTCGAAGTCATTTGAGAATCATTTGATGAATCTGCTTAATTTTCATAAACTTTTTGATAGCATGAAATATCTATTTCAAAATCTAATATCATACTCTGATTTGACTTTCTTTCTGTATATTTCTCTAGAATTTATCATTTTGAAAACGATTTCTTGACATGTATCCCATGATAGAAGAAAGGAAAGTGACAGCTGTAATACTCACAAACCATTGTGACATTTCACTTGATACACAACTGACTCCTCAGAGTTCATTTTTTTCAGATCATCTATGCAACTTCATTTGCATACTTGCATTTGTAGTTCCTTCTTTTATGACAATATTCCCTACCGTGCGCGTTAATCAACAACATAACCACCCATATACCCTCGTGCCGAGAATGCAGTTTCCTTTATACTTGTTATGTCAAGCCTATTAACTTCTTACAGCTCAAAAAAATAAGCATAAATTATATACATGCATAGGCAAATGTGGACACCTGCCGTAGAGAGAGCTGGTATGTGATGAAATTAATAGTGAGTTCAATTCTGGCTGAATTCCTAATTTGGGTGGCACTGTTCCAAACTATGCATCATTTGCTAGGTATTATTATCACAGCTATATTCTAAATTTATCTAAACCTCAGTTCGGCATCGGTCCACAATAGAGAATTATATACACATACATATATATATATATATATATATATATATATATATATATGTGTGTGTGTGTGTGTGTGTCTGTGTCAGTGTGTGTGCGTGACTGCGTGTGTGTGTCTGTGTGTGAGTGAAATTCCAGAAAAACTACAGCTAGTTGTATATTGATAGTTTTGGTCCATCCCATATACCAGCAAACATTGCCAGGTAATATATGTGACGTAATAGGTAGAGAAGTACAGTAATTATGGCAGTATAGCTGTGGTACCGTTTAACGGAAGAATTATTGTTTTCATAAAGACTGAGCACTCCATTTCCAGAGTTGTAATTGGTCGAAGCTTTTAGCGGTTTTTTTTTTTTTTTTTTTTAAGATCCGGACCCAAATCTGATCTTGATTATTACACGAGGCATATCATATATAAACAGTGTTTGAATATTTCTTGTATTGTTCTGAACAACCAATATCAGATGGCTAAAAGGAAGATATGCAGATTGTGCGGAATCATTTCATTTAAGTAAAAAGAGTTTAACTTATTGTTTACTTTTAAAATCAAACCAGACTTTGAAATAATGTCTTTCACCAGAACTCAAACACTGAGATATCACTGAATAATTTCTTGGTGATAAATGAAGAGTCAATTGATGGATTAGATCAACTTATACTCAAAAATGGTGTACTTTTTTCTTTTCTTTTTTTTAAGCATTGTGCCCCAAGCAAGGCGTGAAGCCACTAGGATGCAGGGGGTTGCGGAAGATTTGGAGCGAGAGCAGATAAGAGTGATAAGAGAAAGGAAGAGGAGAAGGATAGTGGGTAGATCAAGGTAATTGGAGATGTCGATTGACATTACATTTGAATAGTTGGAGATTATAGCTATCAGGGAAACAGTAATTGGGGAGGGTGTTCCACTGGCGAGAGGTGCGAGGTATGAAGCTATTGGAGTAGAAGAGACGGCTACATTTGAAGGTTTCTACGGTGTAAGGGTGAGAGCGGGATGCCAGCCTCGTAGGGCGCTTGAATTCATGGAGTCTGGGAACCAGAGAGAGCAGCTCATCAGAGCAGTTACCATGGAAGTATTTGTAGAAAAGAGAGAGAGGCGACGGCGCGTCTGTGAGAGAGTGACTGCAAACAAGACGCTAGATCAGGGCCAATTAGATTACATATCCTTCTCTGGATCTTGTCAAGAACTCCGAGGTAAGCAGAAGGTGCTCCAGCCCATATATGGCAGCAATACTCCATGCAGGGGCGAATGGTTGTTTTGTATATTTGAAGTATCGATTCAGGGGAGAAAAATTTCCTGGCGCGGCACAGAGAGCCAACTTTCCTCGCAGTGGAAGAAGCAATTGACTCAATGTATTTGTTCCATCTCAGGTCAGCAGTCAGCGTGAGACCGAGCAGACGCAGGGAGCTGCTCTCAGGAAGTTGACTATCAGACATTTTAATAGAGGGCAGGGAAGGATCTCTATGGTGGTTAATGCAGAGTAATTTAGTTTTTGTGGCGTTAAAGTTGACCAGCCAATTCTTGCCCCAGTTAACAACCGATTGGAGGTCCATTTCAAGACGCACGGCAAGGTTAGTTTTGTCGCCGACACTAGACTTGTTTTTGAGGCAGGAGTAATTGTAGTGTCGTCTGCATAGATGCCGACTTGGGAATCTATAGCTTCAGGAAGGTCATTGATGAAAATATGAAAAGAGGGGGCCAAGGATGGAGCCTTGGGGCACACCTGCGTTAGTGGGATAGGAACTGGAGGAGAATCCGTTGAGAACGACCTTCAATTCTCGGTTAGACAGGAATGATTGTATTAGATCAAACAGTTGACCAGTAACACCATACCCCTGGAGCTTACGAAGAAAGCCGGCGTGCCAAACCCTATTGAATGCTTTGGAGATGTCGAGGGCCACAGCACGAGCCTCACCGTTATTTTGAAGGGCTTGGTAGACGGTTTCAGTGATGGCCGTAAGCACATCAGCTGTAGATCGGACGTAGCGGAAACCATATTGCTTGTCTGAGAGCAGATTATGGGATGTGAGGTGATTAACCACTTCGGCATTGATTAGGGCTTCGAAGACTTTGCCGAACAGGGGTAGGAGACTAATAGGACGGTAATTAGTGGGGTCACAGGGGTCTCCAGATTTCTTAAACACAGGAACAATGGATGAGGACTTCCAGCAGTCAGGAAAAGATGATTCCTTGAGGCAGTAATTATACAGTTTAGAGAGGGCGGGTGCTAGCTCAGGCGCGCATTTCTTCAGGACAATGGCTGGTATGCCATCCCCACCACTAGCCTTGTGGGGGTCTAAGGTGGAGATAATGCCCAGTACCAATGACGGGGTTATGTGTAAGCCGCTCAGTAAGGCCTCAGTTCTAAGAGGGAAGTCTGGTATGGGTACACCGGTGGAATCGAGCGTTGAATTAAATGAGAATTTCCGAGCAAAGCATTCAGCCTTGTCGGTAGGGGAGGTCAAGACCTCGAACTGGTTGAATAAAGGAGGTATGGAGGGTTTCGATTATTCAGGACACTCTTGCAGACTCGACAATAATCTTTGGAGCCAAACAGAGATGCAATACGTTCCTTCATTCGAGCAGCAAATATTGACTTAGCTTCGTTGAGGACACGCTTACATTCGTTACGGGCAGAGGCAAAGAGACGTCTATTGCAGTCAGTCATGTCGCTACGGAATCGGTGAAAGAAGTGATTCCTATGGGCGATGGCAGATGAGCAAACAGCGGAGAACCAAGGGGAGGAGTGCGACTTGACCTTAAATTTCATTGAGGGGATGAAAGCGTCGATTCCAGCTTTAACCCAGGATGAGACCTCAGAAGCACATTCTTGGACAGGGAGTGTAAAGACAACATCCCAGGGGACATCGCGGAGGAAGTCACGGAACGAGTCCCAATCCGCTCGTTGATAGTAGAACGAGGTTCTTGTGATGGGAGGTTCTTTGCAGGGCGTGGAGTTAAAGGAAACGTTGACAGATACCACAGCGTGATCAGAGTTGCCAAGCGGGCAGAGCTGTGTGGCGCTACAAGATTCGGGGATGGAGGTAAAACACAGGTCGAGAAGAGAGGCCTTGCCTGCCAGGTCGAGGGCAAAACGCGTGGGGAAGTCGACTATCTGCGTGAGGGATTGAGAAATTGAGAAGTTAAATGTTTGAATTCCAGTCCGGTCAGTAGTAGCATTCTCGAGCCACTTGGTGTGATGGGCATTAAAGTCACCAAACACGAATATATGAGAAAACGGGTGGAGAGAGAGGGCCTTGTCTATGCTGTCAGATATGCTATCAAGTATCCCACAGTCTTGAGAGGATGGAGAGCGATAGAGGAAGAAGAGATAGCTTACGGCATTGAGGAGAGATAGTCGGAGACACATCTACGACAGGTCTGGCGATTCGAGAGACAGCTCTCTGGCCAGGGGGAGATGGTCCTTGACATAGATACCAAGGCCGTGCATGTGGGTTAGAGAGTCTTTCCTGGGGAGAGGAAGGTAGCCAGGGATCGAGAGATCAGAGGAGGGAATAGACGAGACAAGGTTTGTCTCACACAGAGCCAGTATATCCGGGCAGTTTGCAGTGAGGAAAGATTCCAAACTGCAGAAGTTTGTTCTAATGCCACGGATGTTGGCGAACGAAATGTTGAGGGGTTTAGGTGATTTTTGCGGGGCTGGTTTAGGTTTACTTTTTTGATTCTTTGCGTAATAAAAGAAAATAAAAGCTTTTTCTGCAAATCGAGAAGTGTTTTTTTGGTCGTTTAAGATTTGCTTGTCATTTCATTTATTTTTTACATGTCATTCTATTTTTGCCGTTGTTTTCTGTGAAATTTGGTCGAAAGAGTGGCATGGAATGGTTAAATAACTAAGTTGATTACAAGGTAAATGGGTGGGGACTAGGAATGACAAGAGGAGCGTTGGGGTATTGGTTGGGAGTGTCAACAGAAAGTAAAGATAGATTGGCATACAAGGTAAGTGAAAGAGAGAGAAAAACATCTGTGTACAACTATAATGCTTATATATTTTCTTATTCCAAAGTTTCTAGCTAGCTAGTGAGCTAGCTACTAGCTAAATATTTGTGTGTTGAATTTCACACACACATATACGCACACATGCACGCACGCACACACACACATATATATAGTATGTGTGCGTGTGGATGCATGACGAAAAATGAAAAAAAGGCAAGGTATGTAAAAATAAACATAAACATATAAAGTTTAAACCTACATCATATATGTGAGCTCGCGTTGAAAGTTTCTCGATCAGACAAAGAAGAGATCCAAAATTTTAAATCTTGCTGATTTGGGACAAATTTTAGGAGGGGAAAATATTTTGAGTAATAATTAAGTATTTTGCATGCATATAAACTGAAGAACCAAAAGTTTACAGACTGCGCGATTTGGCACGACCGCTACGAAGTCTTGGAGACGTTGTGAGTTGTATCTCTCCCGTTCCCGTACTGTCAGTGACTGAGATGTGTTTACTGCGGAGAATCTAGTTATGTCCCATAGATGAACAATGAGGTCTAAAACTTGACTATTTGGAAACAGTGAAGTACCTGGATATTCCGTGAATGTTCCTGGATCCAGCATCATGTTATTCATGAAGAATGGAGAGTTGCTTTATCTTACTAGAACAAATCATAAACAATTGTTAAAATGACAATCATACAGGGGTGTAGAGCGAGCTAACAAACGTTTAAGAATGGCATACAACGATCTATTTCCGATCACAAGAAATTTTCCGATTCTATCAAGTAATGGATCATTTGCAATTGGCAGTTCAAAACAAAATAGTCATTATTTTCCCTAGGTGATGCTTCTGGGGATGTCTGGCACAAATACATTAAATTTGTTTGGCTGTCTGTCAACTCAAGTTTCATCTACTGTGATAACCCAGCTTAAGAAGTTGTTATCCGTGTTATGCATCTCTAAAATCTGAATATCAGTGAGTTGTTAATTCCTTGAGGAATAATTGTGATCTTATTATCTCCAGAACTGATAAAGGTGCTGGTGTTGTGATTTTAGATCGGGCAGATTATGTGGCTAAGATGTCTTCGATTTTGAAAGACACTTCAAAATTTATAAAGCTAGGAGCTGCTGATGGTGCTCGGTAAAAATGACAGAGGTAAAAATGGCAACGGAAAAAATGGCAGGGTAAAAATGGCAACGATAAAAATGGCAACGGTAAAAATGGCAAAAGTGGATAAATAGGAAAAATGGCAAAAGTGGATAAATGGGAAAAAATGGCAATTCGACAACAGAAAATTATGACCGTTCGAGAAGGATGGGTCTAAGCTCCCATCACTCTAGTTTAAAATAGGGCTAAGTCCCCCCTCAATATTTTAAAATAAATATTTTTAAATAGATATTTACTCTATTGGGGGGGAGCTAGGCTCTTTCTCCGCTTGTTTTAAATATGGGCTAAGTTCCCTCTCCTAGTATTAAAACATTTTTTTTTAAATTTTCGATGTCGATTTTTAGAAGTTTTATGGGGGGAGACGCTAGGTTCCTACTCCTAATTGCAGTAAAACCACAAATCGTACCGTGTTTAAGTGAATTTGATGACTATAATTAATTTTATAATTGATAGCTGACATTAGGATTAGATGTGTCTATATATATATATATATATATATATATATATATATATATATATATATATAAGTGTATTAGTGTTTATTTATATATATATATAAAATAAGTGTATTAGTGTATATACATATATATATATATATATATATATATATATATATATATTAGTGTTGGGACGATTAATCGGAATCGGGGAATCGGAAAAATTCTTATTGACTCTCAGAGTCTAATTTAATTATTTTATTGGTAAATTATGGTAAACGAAGTAAATATTCTAGAGTTCACTTAGCCTATTCCCTCAGCAAACCTTTTGAATTTCTGTTCACACCTATTTGCTAAATGTCTATATGACGCCTCTCAGAGACTTCCCACTTGAGTATTAAAAGATTGAAAACGCATCAGACAAGATTTTAAATTATACTGGCACCAGTCTGACCCTGTCGTTGTCTGATAGCCTCTGAAATAATTAATGTTTTATTGTTTTTTTTTTTTTCGGTTTCATCAAGTGGATCTATAATTGTTTTTTCCCAAAGTTTTTCAGTGTGTTCAGACGTAATCGCCTAAAAAGTAAAATCTCATGGGAGGGGGGAGCTTTAGCTGAATATTCTTTTTAATTTGACAAACTTCTCATGTTTTTCCATTATGTATTGTATCCATGATTTTAATAAACTCATTGCGAGATATTCATCTATATTTTTTTCCTTTTGCCATTTTTTTCTTATTTATCCATTTTTGCTATTTTTACCGTTGCCATTTTTACCTATTATCCACTTTTGCCATTTTTACCGGTGCCATTTTTACCGTTGCCATTTTTACCGGTGTCATTTTTTTCGTTGCCATTTTTACCGCTGCCATTTCTACCTAAATTCGCTGCTGATACGTATGATTCAACTGCTTCAGATGAAGTAAAATTGTCTTCATCGGGTAAGTTCATGTGTTCCTTTGATGTCTGTTCCTTATTTACCTGTGTCCTTTTGTTGGAAATAATTAATATTTGCTGTGATATGCTTTATCGCAGTTCTTTGTCTCCACCCAGTATTTCTGAGTCTATATTTGTGGACTTAATGAAATTTGCCACGTCGTCTGTCGAATTTAGTTTTAATAACACCATGTATCGACAGATTGACGGGGTCGCTATGGGTTCTCCTTTGGGTCAGACACTTGCCAATATTTTTGTTGGCTTTCATGAGGAGAGAATACGTAGTAATGTACTTATGCTTCAACTCTATTGTTGATATGTCGACGATATTTTTTGTTTATTTAATAATGAAGTTGAGGCTGATCAGTTTCTCTCTTTCCTGAATGGCATCCATCCAGCGTTGAGGTTTACAATCGAGAAGGAATTTAATTTCAATTTGCCTTCTTGGATGTCTTAGTACATCGGACACCGACAATTTTTCTCAGCTCTGTTTATAGGAAATCAACATTTGCGGAGTTATATACGCGTTGAGATTCCTTTTGTCCTAGAAAACGTAAGATAAACATAATAAGAACCCTAATTCATAAGGCATTAATGATATGTTCGGAGTCTTTCTTTGACGATGAAATCAATTTTGTTAAGGAAACCCTATGTGGTTTAGGGTACCCACTTGATACTGTTCATTCGGTTATCCGGAACAAGATTGAGGAGTTCAGAAAGGTCAAACTTTGTACTGTTAAAAAGTGCCCTGTTTATCTTAGATTGCCTTGGATTGGATCCAAGTGTGAAAGTATAGTTAAACAGATTTCATCTAATGTTCGTCGTTGTTTTTTCTCGGTTGAGGTTCGTATTGTTTTTCAAACTCGGCCTAGGTTTCGTTCTGGGTGTAAGGATGTTCTCCCTCCCCATCAAATTAATTCTATTGTTGATAAATATAATTGTAGTTGTGGTGCTGACTACATAGAGAGAACCACTCAACGCCTGGACATGAGAATTAAACATGTTCCCACTAAGATCAGGAATCACACCTTGTCGTTGAATGGACGTGTCCCAAATACCTATAGTTCCGCAATATGTGAGCACCTCTTAAATAACAGAGGGTGGGCTGCTAATTTTAGTGTTGACTGGTTCACGAAAGTGCGTGTCATTTTTTGGACTACTTTTTGAAGACCGTCTGCCCTCTTGATATTTGTCCCTTACGCTTTGAACGTCATTTTGTCAAGTTTGTTTTTTTATTACTGTCTCTTTTGTGTTCTTACGAAACTGTTTTTTGAAAAAAAGATTTTGATTTTTTCTTTTCCATTTTTACCTCCCTCTTTTTTTTTTAATATATTTATCTGGCTTTTAATTTCTTCTTATTCCTTTTATTTTAGATTTCCTTTTCGTTTTCATTTTTCTAATTTCTCCTTTTTATATCTCCGTTTTTGGTTGTTCCGTAACCCGTGTCTGTGTTTTCCAAATTTTGATTTACCGTTAAATAATTCTTTTATTCTTTCCTTTTTAATATCATTTAAGTTTTCCGTTTTTTGTATTGTATATTTGTTTATCCTCCTCCTGCCCAGGGAAGAAGGCCCCCTGGAGTTCCGGTCGTAGGTGACCAAAATTCCCCCTTGGCCGATAAGGATAAATCCGCGGCACCTGTAATGGGTCTAGCTGCGAGGCGGACCGATGGGCAAAGTCCCTCGGTTGGGTCCAAGCCCACATTGCCCCCGAAACCAACGCCTGCCACTAGTGTGGTTAAGGAGAAGGAGGAGGGGGAATGGCACCTCGTGGTTAGGGCCAAGGGGAAGAGCCAAACAGCGGTTCCTCAGTCCCAACATGACACCAGGGACAAAATCACCTACAGCCCCATTCCCTCTACCAGCTCTGAGGGCGATGCCTCGACGTCGTACGAGAAAACAGCGACTGAAATCCAGAAAATGAATGAGCCAAGCTGGGCTAAAATACTTGATCTGAAAAAATTGAAAGAAAAATTACAGGCCAAGCGGGCTAAAGATAAAAATTCGCTGGGGGCACCGGGCCCCCTATCCTCTGCCCCGTCTTCCCCCACTTCATCTAAAAAAGCTTTTTTAAAACCTCCTCCACCGAAATCTCTGTCAAACTCTCCATCGAAATCTTATCTTTCTGGTAAACCTTCACCCGTAAGAACGCCTTCGGGCATGACTCCTTCCACCACTCCCAACATTACACCCGTTCCCACACCACAAAAAAAGAGAGTGAGAAGTCCGGAGTCGCAAACTGCTACGGAAAAGAAAAAGAAGAAAGTAAAACCACCATATCTCCCGGGGGAAGACGTCTGCCGCGTTTCCCAGGAACAGGCGGAAAGGGTCTTCGGCCAAATGAAGAACCCTAAGAACTTGAAAGTATTGTGGAATTTCCGGCACATTAAGGGTGTGGACGTGGAGGTGCCGGAAAATTTCCACAAGGCCCAAAACCAACTTACAGTCGTGAGAACTGGCCCGGGAACGCGGGAGATCTGGGGCATGATAGAGGAGGCGAAATCGTCCTTGAAAGTGGTGCCCCCAGCCGTCGTCCTTCTCGAGGAGAATCTCTCGAAAATGAATCAAAACAGTGTAAAGGGAGAGTCCCTGTTTTTGTTTACCCTTCCCTGTATAGAGCCCTTAAATTAACCTATCCTGCGGACATCGGCGGCTTGTCCCAGGATGACTCGCTCGATATTGAGATGAGGACTGGCTCAATAGGACAAGCTGTGGGTGTCCTCACCCCAGCCATGTTCTATGCTGAAGGGCAACCCTAATCGGCTTCACGATGGCTCTCTGGTTAGCCAGTTTGAATGCCCGGGGCCTGAGGTCCGAGTCTCGCAGGGCGAGGCTCTCTCGTAACCTTCAGCGCCTCGGGGTTTGTTGTTTGCAAGAGACCCGCTTTTCTTCTCATGATCGTGAGGACATACTGTCTAGGGGGTTCGCCCTTTATTCAGCATGTTTTGATGGTTGTTCGAGGGGTGTCTCTTGGCTAGTGAGCAGGTCTTTGAAGGCTGCTTGTACCCTTGTCTTCGCGGATCCGGCGGGCAGGCTTTGCGTGCTGGATGTTACCATAAAGGATAAGCTTCTTCGTCTCATTGGGGTTTATGCGCCCAATATCCATTCCGAGCGGCCTGCTTTGTTTCGGCAGATCGCGCCGTTCTTGACGACGTCTCGTCGGGTAGTTTTAGCGGGGGATTGGAATGCCGTCCTTGACCCCGATATAGATCGGATAGGGCACAAAAGTACTTACAACCTGGATGTGAAACCATTTCGGGACTTTATCGATGGGTTTGATCTCGTCGATAAGTTCCGGAATGAACACCCTCAGGAGGTAGCATGGACTTGGACTACTAGTGGCAGCTCGGCTCCTGGCTCGCTTGAGAGCTACCTGGACCGAGTCTTAGTTAGGAGAGTCGATGTAGGGCTCTTAGGCTGTCCAAGTTTCCATTATATATTTTATACGGACCATAGGCTTGTCCGGGTCCGTGTAAACTTAGATAAGCCTAAGGTTAGGTTGGCTGGTTACTGGAAATTGAACTGTTCGCTTTTCAGTGATCAGGGTTTCCGGGACCAGCTGCTACTAACAATCCAGAGGGAATTGACGGGGGCGGTTGTGGGAAATGCCTGGTGGGGCAATTTAAAATCTAAGATTCGTACGTTTGCTGCCGACTTTAGTCGTCGGCTCAATTTAGATAAATTAGCGGCGCAAACGGCTTTAGAAAAAAAAAAAGTTGATCGGGCCGTGAAATCCCGTGTTAGTAGGGACATAGTCTTAGCTAAGGCAGAGTTGGCCTCCTTGCATATCAAGAAGGATCAAGCTCTGGTAGTTAGGGCTAGGTTAAAAAGAATGTCTTCTGAGGCAACGAATATGGCCGCTGAACTGCGTGTAGAGGAAAATCGAAACGCGGCCAGGCGACATCTAGCGCGCGTCACATTACCGGATAAGCGGACTGTGACTACAAACGCGGGCATATGTGAGGTCTTTCGAGATTACTTTCAGGAGCTTTTCACCAGGGAGCCCGTTCTGAGCTCTGCTCAGTTCGACGCCTATTTAGCTGACTTTCCCTGCCTCTCTGGCAGCTGAAGTGGCTAGGTGCGAGGGTCCCATAACAGAGTCGGAAATCTGGGATGCGCTGAAGCAGGTTGGCCTGGATAAGTCTCCGGGATTAGATGGTCTTCCCTACGAAGTTTACTTGAGGTTGTCGCACGTTTTTGTTCCTTTGCTGGAACTGATGTACAACCACTGGATGAGGCAGGGGTCTTTACCTCAACGCTTCACCAGGGGTGTCATCAAGTTGCTGCGTAAGGACAAGGACGGAGGGGATGGGTTAGGGAACTTTCGCCCTTTAACGATGTTAAACACTGACTTAAAGATTTTGGCGAAGATCTTAGCCAACCGTTTGCAGCTTGTCCTGTCTAGTCTGATTGGCCCTGAACAGACTTGTGCTGTGAAGGGCAGGACTATTCAGGATAACCTTCATATGGTACGCCTGATCTTAGAACAAGTCGACAGTGAAGACGCGCTGATCAATTTAGATCAGTCCAAGGCCTTCGATAGGGTTGACCATCGATTTCTGGAGGCTGTCCTTTCAGCGGCCGGTTTCGGAGCCGACTTTCGCTCCTGGATCCGACTCTTGTATGCGACGCCCGGTGCGCTGGTGGAAGTGAATGGGGTAAGATCGAAGCCTTTCGTATTGTCTCGCTCCATTCGTCAAGGTTGTCCGCTATCGCCTCTGCTTTACGTTCTTGCGTTGGAGCCTTTCCTTAGCAAGTTAAAGGCGAATCCGGTCCTACGCGGTATTTCGCTGCCTGGTGCTAACACCTCGGCCAGGTATTCTGCCTATGCTGACGACGTTTCGGTTCTTGTGTCGAGCAGAGCCGAGATTAACGAAGTCAGTAAGCAGATCAGTGGGTATGAGATGGTGACAATCAAACGCGATAAGTCTGTGGGCTTGCGGTTGGGTGCGTGGAAGGGAGTTTCTCTTCCCGGACCTTTCCTCTGGACGAATGGGCCGATCAAGATACTCGGCGTCTGGTTCGGTCCTGATCTCCAGTTGGAAAAGAATTGGTCGGAGGTACAGGGGCGGGCCGAGGCCGCGGCTAGTCTGTGGTCTCGAAGGGGACTTTCCCTGAAGGGAAGGGCGGAAGTTTGTGGTTCTCACATCTATCCGATCCTCCTCTACCGTCTTTCTGTGCTTCCACCCCCGTATGCCCGACTAATGTCATTAGTCAAGGCCTTGTTCTCTTTCTTGTGGAGAGGCAAGGCCCATATGGCATCTCGCGAGATCTGCTGCCTTCATCCCTCTGAGGGCGGTCTGAGGATGCCTAGCATTGAGATTCGTCAATATATGCTTCGCATTACCTTTCTCGACCGAATGTGTCGCGGTTTGGATGAGGAGGGTGCCTTTTGGAAAGAAGACGTCCAGAAACATTTCCCGTCCCTGAGAAGTGTGCACTCGTGCGGAGAAGAGGCCGGTTGTACATCACGAGCCGAGTGCTCCTTCTATCGTGAATGTCGTCGCGCTCTGAAGCTCCTCTCACGGGCTTCGGATGGCCTCTCCAACGCCCAGGCGTTTTCTCGCAAGGCATTATATCAAGTTTTAGTTAGGGGGGGCCGTACAAGATGATCTAATTGGCGAGCTCGGTCTTACGAAGCAGGGGGCTCGCTCGATATGGCCTTGGGCGCCTGGGTTGAAATGCCTCAATAACGATGATGCATCACCACCTGGCTGGTGATTCGTGAAGCCCTCTGGGTCGGTAAAAGACTTTGTTCAGCAAGCTTTAGAGAAATATCCAAACTGTCGTCGCTGTACGGGGGAAGTCAAAACCATTGGTCACGCCTTCTTTCAGTGCAAGGCGGTAGTGCCGTTGTGCAGTTTTGTTGAAGGCCTCATGGTTCGCATGCTGCAGGGAAAGTTTTTATGTCCTTGATGCCAGTTCTGTTTGTAGCAATGTGGTGCCGCAGATGACGAAGGCTGAACACGATGTTCTGTTGCGTGCTAGGGGTTATGAGAGTCGGGATTTGGACGACGCGTCAGAAGGATTCTATGAGGGCGAGAAGTTCACTTCTTCCCAACTGATCTTGTTCTTTAAGAATCAGCTTAAAGTCAAGATTAGGGCGGAAAGGCGGCGGGTCACCTCATCAGAATTTGGCAAAAGGTGGGTGAATCTTGCGCGTATGTGTCGAGTGAAGGGCGTTGAACTTGAGTGGCATTTGGATGCCGGTTAGGCATTAGAATATTGTTTTCCCTGGTTCAACATAGGCAACCCATTCCGAAATTAGGTTAGCATAGGTTTTGTTTTTTGAGTTTTAGTTTTTCTTCTTTTCAGTAAACTTAGCTAGGGTGTGTTTGCTCATTGGTCCCTTTTATTTCTGTCCCCTTTTTTTTCCTTTAGTTTAACTCCCCATCCCCTCCCTCGTTTAGGTGGTCAGTGATGTCAGTTCTCTGGTGGATGCAGGGCGCCTTTCGTTTCACGTTTGTGTTTTTCGTATTTGTTGTTGTTGTGTATGAATGAGTGTGTGCCTGTGTGAATGCTTGGGAGGAATGAATGGGTCCTTTATTTTCATAGTCCCGCATCGATTTCGTCCGGTTAACTGATATTTCTGCCACATTTAAAGTTTGTAGGGGGTCTTGTTTAGTTTCTTGTAAATATATTTGTCACATTGTATATACTCGTTGGGGATCTTTTTAAATATTGTTGTTTTTGTGCCCCCCCCAGACAATACTTGTACATAAGGGGAGTATTTAGGATTTTCATTGAGTCAAAGAGGCATTTTGGTGAACGTAGTAAGAAAGGTATGGATAAATGTGTTGTTTTGGTGAAAGGAATATTGTTTTGTATGATAGGGTCGGTGGTTGTGGCTAGCTAAGTTTTATACTAAAACAAGTGATGACCGTCCTCTACCCCAACCCCGCTTTTTGGCCTTGTGTCACATTTATTGTATTACAATAATAAACATTGTGACATAGAGTGATATAGTAAGATCCGCTTACACTATCTCTGTAACCTGTTGTTAATATATCTTTCTTACATCTAATCCATGTTCCGTGTTTTACTTCTGTGGTCCCAACTTTGGCCCCACATTACTTGTATATGATGCGTATTATATACATGAAATAAAGGAATTTATATTCCTCCATAAGATTTTCGCTATTTTCTAAGAGATATTTATGGTCTTCATTTAATGCGTATTATACAAAAAAAAAAATTAATTAATTTTTCTGAACATGATTTTCGGCATTTTCTACGAAATGTTGGATGCATTAGACTATTTCTGATGCGGTTTATACGCAGAAAATATTATAATTAATATATATCCATAGGATTGTCTGTATTATCTACGAAATTTTGGAGGCATTAGTCTCGTATTTGATGCGTATCATTAACAGGAAATAGCATAATTTAATATTTCTCATTAGCATTTCCGCTGTTCCGCTTATACACAGGTAATTGAATAATTTTTATTTCTCTATAGGATTTTCGGTATTTTCTATGATCTGTTAGATGCATTAGACTTGTATGTGACGTGCATTATACACAGGTCATACAATATTAATATTTCTCTACAGTATTTTCTAAGAAATTTTGGATCTATAGGAATTGTATTTGATGGGTATTATACACTTGAAAAAGAATAATTAATATTTCTCTAGAGAATTTTGGTTATTTTCCTCGAAATGTTGGAATTTTTAGCTTTGTACACTATTTACATTGTTCGGTCTATCGTCCGCATCTTTGTTACCATCTCCGGCCTTCTTCAGGTGGTTGGAATGTCGAACTGAACCCTTCATTTCGCTCACTGGAGTAGACTGTTCTAGTTCCACGTTATCAGATATCTCCTGTTAATTCCCCTCTCCAAGTTCTCCCCCACCTTAACTAGGAATTGAAATCACACTATTTGAGTCCTGTCACTGGATCTAACTAACGCCTTTATCCACTGTGCCATGTGTCCTTGAGGATATGGTATTTTCATTAAATTTTGTGCGTACTACACACAGGAAATAGCATATTTTCAAAGAAATGTCGATTGCACTGTAGTAGAATTTGTGCGTATTATACAGAGTAAAGTGAATAATTAATATTTTTCATAGCATTCTCGAAGAATTATTGGATGTACTATAGGCGTGTTTGATGCGTAATGTAAAGAGGATATAGAATAATTATTATTTCTCCATGTGATTTTAACTATTTTATAAGAAATATTCGCAGTGTCTGAACTATATTTGATGCGTATTAAACACTAAAAATAGAATAATTAATATTTCTTTGAAGGATTTTCGTTATTTTCTAAGAAATGTACGTTATTGTATACATGTGATGATGCATTTATACACATGAAATGGGGTAATAAATGTTTTTCCATATGATTATCCGCATTATCTCAGAAATATTGCACGTATTTGACTTGTGTTTGGTGCGCATTATACACTGGAATTAGAATAATTAATATTTCTCCATAGGATTTTCGTTATTTTCTAAGAAATATATGTTGTAGTAGAGCACTACTTCATGCGTCTTATACATAGGCAATGGAGAAATTAATATTTCTGCATAGAATTTTCATAATTTTTTAAGAAATTTATGTTTTAGTATACCTCTACTTGATGCGTCTTATACACAGGAAATAGGGTAATTAATATTTCTCCAAGGGATATTCGTTATTTCCTAAGAAATATACTTTGTAGTATACCTCTATTTGATGCGTCTTATATACAAAAATAGGGTAATTAATATTTCTCCATGGGATATTCGTTATTTCTAAGAAATATACTTTGTAGTATACCTCTATTTGATGCGTCTTATACACAAGAAAAAGAGCAATTAATATTTCTCCATAGGATATACGTTATTTTCAAAGAAATGTACATTGTAGTATACCTGTAATTGATACGTCTTATACACAAGAAATAGAGTAATTTATGTACTCCATACGATTTTTATCATTTTATAAAAAGAAATTGTAGTATAAATTCATTTGAAGCGTCTTATGCAAAAGAAATGGAGTAATTAATAATTATCCGTAGCATTTTCTTTATTTTCTTTATTTTCAAAGAAATGTACTTTTTAGTATACCTCTAATAGATGCGTCTTATACTCAAGGAATAGAGTAATTAATATTTATCCATGGGATTTTCTTTATTTTCAATAAAATGGACACTGTAATATATATAAGAATAGAGTAATTTATATACTCCATAGAATTTTCGTCATTTTCTAAGAAAAATATGTTGTAGTAAACATCTATTTGATGCGTCTTATACACAAGGATTAGAGTAATTAATATTTTTCCATATGATATTCGTTATTTTCTAAGAAATATACGTTGCAGTATTCATCTATTTAATGCGTCTTATATACAAAAATAATGTAATTAATATTTCTCCATAGAATTTTCCTTATTATCTCAGAAAACTTGGATATATTTTACTTGTGTTTGATGTGCATTATACACAGATAATTGAGTAATTACTATTTTTGTATACGATTTTCCTTACTTTATAATGCATGTTGTGTTCATTAGATTTTAATTTCGTGCGCATTATACACTGACAATAGAGTAATTAATATTTCTCCATAGGATTTTCTTTTTTTTCAAAGTGATGTTCATTGTAGTATACCTCTATTTGATGCAACTTATAAAAAAAGAGTAATTTATATACTCCATTGGATTTTCGTCATTTTCTAAGAAATTTAATTGTAATATACATCTATTTGATGCGTTTTATACACAAGGAATAGTCATTAATATTTCTCCATAGGATTTGGTCAGGAGGTCTTACTTGACTATGTCACGTGAGATCTAATGACGGTTTACTCTAGACATCTCCCCACCCACGATAATTGGGCTATAATTGCGCTCCACCGTGGGATAGACGCGCTCACTGAAGCAGGGAAAAAAAAAGAAACAAGTTACCAACTAGGTATTAACAGTACTATAAAACCATTGAATAACAAAACACCTTATGTGACTAAGGCCGAGTTAATTAATATTTTTATGGTAGACTTTCATAAATGGTCGGAATATTTTTTGCTACCCTTTGGCAGCTTTTATTCTCTTCTCCTTTCTTCCTTCGCATTTTTCGTTTTTTCCCCCTTCTTCGTCCGTTAAAGGGGGTTTTTTTTTAACGGGGTTTTCTCCTTTTAAAAAAAGGGCCCTTTTTTATTTTTTATTTGTTTTTCCCCCTTTTTTTTTAAAAAATTCCCGGTTTTTTCCCCTTCCCTTGAAAATTTTCCGGGGGTTTTTTTCAATCCCACTGGGGGCCCCCTTAGGGTCCCTCTGTGAATTCTAATTTGTTCCCTCTTTATATGAAGCCGCCCTTAAAAATAGTAGCATTTTAAAAATACATTTTTACCCCCCTTTTTACGCCCCCCTCCTTTGCCGGGAAAAAGTTTGGGAAAAAATATGCCCTCTTTTTAACGGCCTTCCTTATCGGACACGGGGGGTAATCCCCCTTCACTGGCCGTGTATAATATCATGGGCTTGCTGAGGTGGGTCGTCACAGTGGAACGGTCGTCAACTGTTCCTTTAGCGAATCAAATGCTGTTTACGTCCCCCGTCCCCTTGAACCTACGTATTTCTTCTCAGGGCCATAGCGGTATGGAATTCTTGAAAATGCCGGGGGGAAGCGAGTAGTAACCTATAACTCCCATAAAAACCCCTTTCCTGCCTCACTGTCTTGGGGTCTATTTCCCATGACCTTTACCTTATCCCCTGTCGGTTTTAAAACCGTCTCCTTTGACAACCTAAATCATTTCTTCCCCCAGAAACGACCTTTGACAATTTCAATTTTAAACGTGTTTTCCCCACCAACACCTTTTAAATGAAAAAAGGTTTTTCCCCTTTCCCAAAAAATCAAAATATCGTCCAAAAACGCCCTGGCCCCTCTATCCTCTAAAACCCTTTTTAGGTTGGAAGACTCCCCGGGTCTTAACCGAATGGGATCCTCTGAACTAAAGGTCCCCGGTGACACGCAATCGGCCTTCTCATTCACCCCTAGGGCTACCTCCAATCCGGCCCCAAATCCCCAAGTGCCTTCCCTAATAATGCCAAAAAGTCGTCTATCAATGGCAATGGCACCCGCTTATATAAATTCACCAAAATCACACAGAAACGGTGGCCGCCATCTTTTTTACCACATTACTATTGGGGGCTCAAGAGATCGATCTTTGATTCCAGTTCAACATTTCCTCCTCCTTTTTCTACAAGGGGGGGTTTTTTTTGGTGTTTTCGTGGGGGAATTTTAAGGG
Source organism: Acanthosepion pharaonis (assembly GCA_903632075.3). Lineage (NCBI taxonomy): Eukaryota > Metazoa > Mollusca > Cephalopoda > Sepiida > Sepiidae > Acanthosepion > Acanthosepion pharaonis. The sequence continues at coordinate 9,788 of CAHIKZ030001968.1, read as the reverse complement.
GGGTTCCCATTTCTTTTCTTTAAACTTTTGGGCTGACCCTAACCCTTGCTGCTCCACCACTTCGATTGTTCCCTTTCAGCCCCCTCTGGCAAATTATCCTCCCTCCTTCTAAAAGACCCCTTTGTTGCTCACACTTCCTTTTTCCTCCCAATTTACCCTTCAATTGGGGAAAGCCTTCCCCCCTTTTTCCCCCCAACCTTGATACTTTTCCCGGGCCCCACAAAAGGGCCAACTCCGTGCCTCCTCCGTTTCATAGGGTTCCCCCATCTTCAGGCCCTTTCCTTCTGGGGCCACTGCGGGGTCCCTCCTACCTTTTTCTGTTAGCCTCCCTTTCCCCGACCTGGGCCTGGGGAAAAATTTTTCTTCCTCCACCACCTTTTTATTCTTCCTCTGGTGGGGGCCCTGGTTCTCTCCCGGGTTTTACCAACACATAGGATTAAATTATCCCCTTTTCCGGGGAAATCTTCCCCCCAGATTTTCCCCCCTCCGGCGGGGGAAACAAAATTTTTTGGGCCCCCTTTCCCCAAAACCAAACCCCCCTCCCTTTTTTAAAGGGGCCCATTTTGTGACCCATGTCCCCCTTTAATTTCTTCTGTTTACCCGTTTTCCCCTTCACATCACCCGTTCCCAAAACCCATTCCCCTTTTTTCTAAAGGGTTTTTCCCCTTAATTGGGGGCCCTGCTTTTTCTTCCTTTTTGGGGCCCCCCCTTTAACCCACCATAGGGCCCAGTTTACACCTTCATTTTTTCCATGAGGGGAGGCCCCCTCCGGCACCCCCCGGCCTCTCCCGGTCCCAGGCCGCTAAAAAACGCCAGGTGGGCCTTTGGCCTCCTCAAAAACCAAACCCCCTTTTTGTTGGGGCTCCCAAAAACCCCGACCCCCAACTTTTTTCTTTCCCCTTTTCTTTGGTCTTCTCTATTTTGGGCCTCCCCTTTCAACTTCACCCCCTGGTCCCTTTTTTTTTCTCCAACTGACCCCTCCCCTTTAATTCTGGGGTTTTCCCCGGCCCCCTTGGGGTGGTTCCGAAAATTTGGGGGGCCTTCTACCCCACCACTTAGCCAGGTTCCCTTTTCCCCCCGGGTCACCGTACGATCAGTCTGGGGGCCCCCTCCCCTTTGCCTTGGTTTAAAACCCCGGGGCCAAACCCTTGCCCGGGTGGGGATAAACCGCCTGGTCCCACCCTTCATTGGGGCCCCCTTCCTTTTGGATCCCTTTTTAATTTATTCCCAGGGGGTTCCCCCCCCCATTTCCAGCCCCCATCCCTACTCTTCCCCCTTTCCCTTTTTATGGGGGCCCCCTCCGGTCCCCAAACGCTCCCCCCTTAAAGGATTTCCCCAGGGGCCCAAACCCCCCCCGGGCCAAAAAAATTTTCCCCCTTTTCTTCACCCCCCCCCTGGCCTCCCTTTATTTTGGGGCTTTTCAATTTTTTTCTTGAATGTTCTTTAAAAGAAAGGCCCCGGGTCTTAAAAAATTTTTAAAACAACAATTTTTGAGTTGGGAAAACAAAACGGGTGGGCCAAACCCCCTTACAGAAACCCCCCATTTTTCCCCCCGTTCCCCTTCTTTCGGGGGTTTGAAAAAATTCCCCCCGGGTTTTGTTTTTTTTTTTGGATTTTTGCTTTAACTTTCAGCAACGGGGGTCGTCGTGGGCTTCTCGGGTTGAAATCCCCCGTCCCCCGGCACCTATGATGGTTGTCTCAAGGGGTTTATCCCGGTCACCCCCCCGCGTTAAAAACCTGGCCCCCCGTCGGATCCTTTTGGGTTGGGGCCACGGTGGCTCCTCCCCTTGGGCGCTCCTCCTGGGTCCCTCCGCTCAACCCCCTTTTGGGCAAGGGGTCCCACCTCGCCTTTCATCCTTAATACCTGGTCCTAAAAACTATACCGTTCCCCCTGTCTACCCCCGCGTGTTTAGATCAACCCCGACGGGACCAGCGGTCGGGGCCAACAAATTAGTCCGACAAATGGCAAAACACAAATAAATAAAAACACCCAAACAAATTGCGATAAAGGGCCCCTTTTATATCAAATGTTACATAAAAAAAATTTTCTCAATTGACCCCCTCCCTTTGGGTTCCCGCTTCTATCCCCTAGAAAATGTGAATTACCTACTTTTTAGAATCTTATGTATTTGGTTCAGTTCAACTGGGGCATTCTATCGATCATTCCCCGTTGATTCTTCTCCGACTTGGTTTATTTCTTCGTCTCGGGGTGGTGTTTTCCCGTTTCAACGGTGGAAGATTTCTTGTTTCAACTTAGCCCCAAATCTCTGTCGTCGGGTGGTCTTCCCCCTCGGGCTGAACTTTCTTCTCATCGACTTTTGCGTCTGGGTCCCCAAATTTTTCTCGGGGTTTCAGGCAACTTCTTCTTCATCTCGGGGTGGAAGTTCTTCTTGTCTGAGGTTCTTTCTCGCTGCCGTCCGGATGATTTAACCTCTCATCGACTTTCGGGGTTTTTGCATCTCCCCAATTCTTCTCAGGCTTTCAGGGAATCTTCTTCATCCTGGGGCTAAGTTCTTTTGTCTGAGGGGGTTTTTTCTCCCCTGCCGTCCGGATGAACTTTCTTCCCCTCTTTTTCCTCTGCACCCAAATTTTTCTCAGGCTTTAGGAATCTTCTTTTCTCGGGGTGGAAGTTCTTCTTGTCTTTTTTTTTCTCCTGCCGTCCGGGGATGAACGTTTTTCGATTGGGGCCCTGCTTTTTTTGACCCCAACAAACTGGGGTGGGTCTGTCGGCTCGGGGTTTTTTCGATAAATTCAAAACTCATTAATTTGTCTTCTCATTTTCGTATTGTTTTCCTTCTTCCTCCAATACCTTTTGGGGGGCGCACCATCTCTTAGTTTTCGTAGTGGGGCCGCTTTTCAAAATCGTTCTGATCGGCATTTCTTTCCTTTTTTTTCCCAGGGCCCTGATCTATTCGAAATTGTTATATCAAAAATTTCTTTCCCTTTTTCTTCGGGTCCATCATTCGACCTTTTTATTGATCGAACATCCTCTCCCCCCGTTTGCGGGGGGTTACATCGTTCTTGTTTAAAAACAAAAACCAATTTTTCCCCTTTTGATAAAAAGGGGAAAACTTTAAAATTTTTTCCCCACTTTTTAAAAACGTGGGTTTTTCTTCTTTAAAAGGTCTTTTCGTTCTTCGCCTCCCCAAAAGCAATTTCCCTTTTTATTTTTTTTTCCCCAAAATCTTTTATCTTGATTTTTTTTTTAAGGGGGGTCTTTTCGGGGAATGCCCCGGTCCCCCCCAACCCGACATTTTCCCTTTTAAAAAGCCCTTTTCCCAAAATTTTTTTCCCCAAAGAAACCCCGCGACCCTAAAACCCTTTCCCCCCTTTTTTTTCTGACTCCCATCTCCACCCTCAATTGGGTCATCGTCATCATTTCTCTTTCTTTCTTTTCTTCCCTTCCTTCCTTTTCCTTTCTTTTTTTCTTCTTTCCTTGGATCGTCTAGTACCTCTTGGGGAATTTTTTCAACTCAGTTTTTTCCGTTTTTAAAAAAAATTTAAAAACCTGTTTAGTAACCAGTAAGAAAAATTAAAACATATTTTATGAATATTTCTAATTCAAATCCCACCAAGATTCTTTTTTTAAATGTGGACACCAATTGGATGAACACTATTGTTCTTTTTTTACAGGGTTTGCAGTCGTGATTTGGACAGGGCAGAAGGATTCTATAAAAGGGGAAATTCACCTCTTCCCAAGTCTTGCTTTGGGATCAGCTTAAATCAAGATTAGGGCGAAAAACGGGGCTCCCCCCATCAGAATTAAAAAATGGTGAATCTTGCCGAATTAGGTGAAAAGGGCTGACCTTGGTGGCATTTAGATTCGGGTTGGGGCAGAATATTGTCTAACAGGGGGGCATTTGGGACCACCAAATATGGGGTTGACTATGGTTTTTTTTTGAATATTTAGTTTTTTTTTTTTTTTCCCGTTTAACTTAGCTAGGGTATTAAGCTCATTGGTCCTTTTTTTTTGTCCCCCATTTTTCTTTTGTTTTTTATCCCCCCTCTTGGTGGTTTGATGTCGTTTTCTGGTGGATGCGGACCCTTTCGTTTCTGTGTGTTTTTTTTTTTGTTTTGTAGGGGGTAGTGTTTTTAATGCTTGATGGGCGAATTTTAATCTTTTTTTATCTCCATCATTCGTCTTTAACTGAAATTTTTCCCCCATTCCCGTTTGTGGGGGGGTTTTTTTACTAACCAGTTTTGTTTGGTTTTTTGTAAATAATTTTTTTCTTAAAAAAAGCATTTTGGGGGTTTTAAAATTTTTTTTTGCCCCCCCCATGAACAATATTTTATAATGGGGGCTAGTTAGGGGTCATAGAAACTGAGGGTATTGGTGGACGAGTAAGAAAGGGGGGATGAATGTTTGTTTTTGATTGGTTATTGTTGGGTGTTTTGGGCGTGTCTTGACACTAAATTTTAGATTTAAGACAGAGGAAAACCTCATTCCCCCCTCCCCCCCCTTTGGCCTTTTCCATTTTTTATTTTAAAAAATATTAAAATTGCTGGTTCAGTCTGAAGTCGGGCTCCGGGTATGATCGGGTTTTTGGTTAATCTCTGTTGGGCGGGGGGGAACGAAAAGTCTACGCCGGGGGGGATTTTTTGAGAGGCCGACCAAACCGTTTAACGTTCAAAAGGGATATTTTTGCCAGCCACGGGCTCGGGTCCCGGCTCAAAAAATCCACGGCTCAGTCCCGTTAAAAACCGGGAAGTCCCTCTGGGGGGGATAAATATTAATTTGTTGGTTCACTGTTGTCACGGTCCCCTCTTTTTTTTCACCTCAAGGTGTTGGGCACACCCAAACCTTCCCTTTAAACACAAGTGTTTTGGGTCTCCTATTTTGTCTCTAGCTCTGGGAATCAATTTTTTTTTTTCTCATTGCACCTGGGGTTTTATTTTTTGTTAAATTCCGTTGACCCCGGGGAAAAAAGTTCTTCGTTTTTATAAAGTAAAAATATCAAGTTTCCACTTTTATTTCTTAAACTTAATTTCATTTTATAGATTTTATGAATCGCATTCATAAATATTTTCAGAAACAAAAAAAAAAAGAATTTAAATACGACTTTTAAATAAAAAAGAGCATAATGTTAAATAAAACGATTTCCCTGGAATATAAAGAGCATAATTTTAAAATTAAAACACTTCTTGAAATATAAAAAAAACTTTGTTAAATGAAAACGTTTTTTTTATTTTCGGTTTTTTTTTTTTGATTGAAACAGAATAAATATAAAAGTTAAGTTACCTAAAATTTCCCTAAATTTAAAAAACAAAAAATAATTAAAAAAGATTTTGTCGTGGGGGACAGATAAAAACCCCCATAAAAACCCAGGTTTAAAAATAATTATATTAATGAAAGCTAACAAAAACAAAAATCATATTTTCTTTTTTTAAAAATTAAATTAAAATTTTTTATATTTTGTTTTTTTTTTAAGTAGGTATGCAAAATTTTTTTTTGAAAAACCCCCGACAATTTTTGCGGTAGTCGTTTTAAGGAAGGAAAATTTGGACTTCTACCCGGAAATCAATAATCAAAAAATGCTTTAAAAAAAGTGAAAATTATAATAAAAAAATATTAACTTTACATGCACTAATGGGTGACTCATGTGCCCTTTATTGGGCCCGAAAATTGGGTTCAGTCACGTGACATTTGATGGGAAAGATTTTTAATCTTTAAAGGACACCCAAAAAAAAGAACAAAGGGGCGAAAAAAATTTTTGGTAAAAAGACTACATAGGGGAAGCTTTGGAAAACAGAAAGAGAGAGAGAGAGGTGAGAGAAAAGAAACATAAATTTTCAAAAAGTAATCAAAACGACGGGGAAAGGGAAAAGGTTCTTTTTTTTTTTGTTTTTTTTTTTTTTTTCTGTAGAAATGCTTTAAAAACGTTTTTTTTCCCGATTAGATTAGATAGGGTTTCTTTAAAAAAAAGAAAATCTTAAAACCCCAAAACCTAAATTCTTTTCGTTTCTTTGATTTTTTCCTTTGGCATTCAAAGTGCAAATTGGCGGATCAAAAAAAAGAAAAAAAGATCAGTTCATTCCTCTGTATTTTGTGGAACTAAATAGGTTTCCCCAATGAAGAATAAGAAAAAAACGTTATACTTGGGGCCGTATCTGAAAAAAATTTCATGCTAAAATTCTTCTTTCTTCTGAACAACAAATACGCCACAATTAGAAGTATAGTTTACATAACTCTTTCCCTTGCATCATATTAGTTAAAAACCCAAAAAATGGTTTTTTTTCAAACTGTGATCCCAAAAGATTGGAAATTAAATTTTGTCTAAAATCGGGAGATAAAGTATCGTCGTTACCCATAAATTTAAATTGGACCCGGGAATTCTCTTTTTTGTTGATTCATCACTAAAAAAAAAATTTTTTGGTAAATATAATAATATTTTTTTTATGACACCATAAATTTGTTTTTAATCACCCACAACATAATTTGATATGAGGGAAATAATATATATATATATATATTTTTTTCACATCTCCCCTATTTCTCTCTCTCTCTCTTTATATATATATATATATATATATATATATATAATTTATTAAAAAGAATATATAAACAATACGGTGACCCTTAAAAAGTTTACGATTTTACCGTTTCCCAAAACAGAAAAAATTTTTTCCCATCATCTGAACGGGGAAAAAGACGAACCCGGGGAAACTCTTTTTTCAAAAAATTTAAATTTATCATAAAAAGCATAATAACAAAAATAAAATTAATATCGTTTTCCCAAAACCATATTTTTGTATCACGATATATTTTGTATTGATTTTTTATAAAAGATATTGTTTAATCACAAATTATTTTTGACCCAAAGCAAAAAAATATTTTTTGATAAAAAACATAAAAATTTATCTTCATCACAACATAATAATAGTCATATTGGTTTGATCACGGCAAAAGTTTCTTTCAGTCCCATAAAATTGATATGATGATCCCAAAAGGAATAATATTTTTTATCCCTGCAATTTTTGATCAAAAAGATAAAAAATTGTTTTTGGCGTACAATAAAATAAAGATCACTAAAATAATATATTTTTTATAAAAAATTAATTAATTGATTGTAAAAATTAGAAATATTGTTTTATCAGAACAGAATAAAAAGTTTTATAGGAATATAATAATATCGATTTATTTACAACATAATTTATATTATTTAATATTTTTTAGACATAATATTTTTTTATAGAAATATGGTAAAAATGTTTTTATCTGATATAATATATTGTCTTGATCCTTTTCATAATATCTCTGTCACAACTTTTATTTTTGATGTGATCACTAAACAAATAATACTGACTTAATCATAAGATAATTTATTTTGTGATCAAGAACAAATGGGATTGATTTGAACACCCAAAATTTTGAAAAAATTTTTTTTAACCAAATAATTATATTCCTTTGATTTAAAAATGTCATTAATTTTTATTGGCCTTTAATGATATTTTTTTCAGACTTACATAAAGCTTTGATACAAAATAATATTAAAACTGATCCCTCATAAAAAATTCTATTCAAAAAAATTGAAAATTTTTTTCATTCAGTATAATAATATTGTTTTGGGGGACTATCTAATTATTATTTTAAAAATTTTGATCACCAAATAATAATTATTTTAAAAAAATAATAATATTGTTTGGTCATAATGATGTATTTTCTGATTCAATGATATTGGTTTATCCTTTAAAAATGATAATTTTCACTTTATATACAACATTTTATTTCTATCTTTTGGTTTTTTGTCTCCTTTTTCTCCTCTTCGTTTGCTTTTTCTATCTCTTTTTACTTTTTATTTTTCTCTCTCCTTATTTATTTTCCCTTTCCCAAATTTAAACCCCCCTCCCATCCCCTTTTCCCTCCTTCTCTCTTTTTCTCTCCCCTCTCTCTGTCTATATATATATATATATATATATATATATATTAAATAGAAAAGATAATAGATAGAAAAATTTATCAAAGGTTCTCGGTTTTCCCGGGGCATAAATTTTCCCTTTATCAGTGATGTGGTTCAATTCGGATAAAAATTTTTTTAAAAAATTGGGTTTTACAAAATTTTTTAAAAATTTTCCATCTTTTCCCCTTCAGAAAAAAAAAATTAGATGAAGGGGAAATTTTTGGAAGGAAAAATTGCAAAAGTTCTCTATTTTTGAACGCTTCAATAACAAAAGAAAAAAAAGAAAAAAAAAAGATCGGAAAGGTTAAAGGGAAAAAAAAAACACTTAAACATGAATGATGTAAAAGTTATATATATATATATTTTGTGTGTGTGTGTTTTTTTGCGTGTGTGAGGGGTGTAATATCTCGGATAAAAAAGGATTCCTAGTTCGATGAAACGTGTGGGCATTCCATATTCCTCTGGGCTTCAACACATTTTACTCATCTTCTCAAATTTCTTCAAACATTTCCAAAAAATTTTAATTTTATTAGAAGTAAAAACAGTTAATAAAAAAAAACAACAAACCCCAACTATTTTTTATAGTTTTTTTCTTTTTCTTTATATCTTTTTTATCTATTAGGTACATGTCAACTTCCCTTTGGGGGAAAATAAAAATCTTACACTCTTGTTTGAAAGAAAACTAAATATTGAATACCTGAAACATAGTCATATTTTAGTTACTTTAATCTTTTACATTCACAATATATATATTATATATATATATATATAAAATCTCTTTTTGTTGTGTGTTGTGCGCGTGTGTGTGGTGTGTGGTTTTTGCTTGTGTTATCAAAAAATTTCTCCCTTCAAAAAAATTGCCATCAAAAATCGGGGAAAATTTTAACAAATTTTTTTTCCCAACAGAACTTTATTTTTAAAATACTTCAGTGTTTTTTTTTGTAATTATTTTTTTTTTTCTAATGAAATATATCAAAAAAAGATTCATTGCAAAAAGGGGGGGGGGTTGAAACCCGGGCCCTCAAATAGATAAAAGCGTTTCTTGGGAAATTCATTAAAAATTTTTCAATAAAAAGAAATGCAATGGAAGAAATTGTTGGGAAAAATTTCATTTGATGTTTACCGTTTCCAAAAATGCCCAAAAAAAACTGTTTATGCTGAAATTTGACTTACTTGAAGTAAAAAAAACAAAATATAAACCAAACTTTTTTTAGTTAATGCCAAATTTTAATACTTAAAAAAATTTCCTTTAAAAACCCGAAAAATTTAAAATTTTATATTATAATTTTTATGGATCCCAAAATAATTTGATAGATAGATAGATGAAATGAAAAAAGAATAAGGAAAGGAAAGTGAAATGGGAAAATAGATGAATGAATAGATGAAGAAAAAGAAGTAGGGAATGGAAAAGATAGATAAGAAAAGATAGATGAATTTGATAAGAAGTAGGGGAAAGGAAAGAAAAGATGAAAAGATAGATAGATAGATGAAAAGGAAAAAGGTTTGGGGGAAAGGAAAAAGAGAGAGAAAAAATAAGAAAAGATTAAAATAAGAAGTGGGGAAAGGGGGGAGGGGGGTTTACAAGAAAGGGTGGTGATAGGGGGGCGATGGGAAAAATTTTTTATCTTATTTTTAATTTTGCGTATGGGGTTGTTTGTTTGTTTTTTGGGGTTTTTTTTTTAAAATTTTTCTGCACCAAAAATATAGTAGGGCCAGTTGAGGGAAAAAAAAACCCAATCATGAAAATTTTGGGAAAAAACGCCCGTCAACGGGGTTCGCGCCAAATAGCCCCCTTACGGGAAAATTTAAATTTCATTTGGGTTTTTAATCGGGACAATTTGGGGGCCGAGGTGATGGAAAAAAATATACAGTCAACCTCATAGGGGATTG